>JAVYIG010009279.1:0-79877 GCA_035222895.1 Strongylocentrotus droebachiensis | reverse complement strand
CTTTCATTAGAGGGGGACAGAAACTTGACCGACCGATCGACCGACACATCCATGGAAGATTTTATTCTCATTCGAGGAGAGCATATAAGACAGTGAGATATTCTGTATGATCGCTATTCATGACCATTGTAGCATTCTGTTCTCTGCTTCTCGGATCAGTCGGATTTTCCAATACAAATGCAGTCTCGTAATGAAATAATAAAATAGACCTTTACTATATTTTTTTAATGAAATAGACTTAATAGGCCTATAGGATGCGAGCAAGTTTTGGGGGTCAATCCGAGGGGGTAAAATTGCTCTAGGTCGCTTAAAAAAGGAGCATAATGCGGGACTATGAGATATTTATCGCTTCGGGAGTGATTTAGGATAATAACAACATTTTGTTATAGCATGTATGGTAAGTATGTCTTTAAAAAACAAACATGAATGACATTTGGAAATCTAATGCAATTGAATTTGAAAGCTCCTTCATTGCCTAAACCAATCCTTTATTGAACAAAGGGTGCGTTTATTGACCAAATTTTTGGCTAGAATCAGGTTTCTCAAACGTCTTTCAGGCAAATTTAGAAGGTGATAAACGCAAAGCCTTTTTTAAAGGTCTTTAGATATGGGCATATCTAAAGACGCAAAAAGGTGTGTTTTGAATGTGACATACAGCCAGAATCACGTTTCTGAGAGATGATAAACGCAAAGCTGTTTTGAACCCCACATACAAATCGGACCACCCAGGTTAATTTCCGGTTCGGAGGCTAGCGCGCGCCAGGTGTTGTGTACAAGCATGTGTGTGTAGTTGACCTCCGAGAAACTGTCTGCTTCCCGGGTCAAAACAGCTGCGCAGACACAAGGCCTTTATTTTGAAACGTGAAGAGACGATAAACGCGACATCCCGCAAATCACTTTCGTATAGTGGGGTTCGATAGTGGGGTATGATAGTGGGGTACGATATGTACATATCTAGTGGCAAGACCCAATAAACGCACCCAAAGAGCAGTTAATTACCTTGGCATTTTATGAAGTTCTAGTGGGTTTAAAGCATGATTGGTTGGAAGCAGGGGCGTCAATCTTTTAAAAAACAAATGTGTGTGGGGGGGGGGGGGGTACACAATCGAGTAAAATATAAAGTGGCGCTGACGCGTCACTTTCCGCTCTTGCGCGGACAGGGGTGTCTGAGGGGGACGTGGGCCCAGTGGCGGATCCAGGGGAGGGGCCCGGGGGGCCTGGGCCCCACCCCTGGGAAAAAAAAACGTGTAAAAACACGTTAATTTTACCTTTTTTTGGAGTTAGGCCCCCTCCCCTGGCGCTCAAGGGGGGGGGGGGTCGATTTTTCAAATTTTCCAGCCCCCCCCCCCCAAAAAAAAAAAAAAAAAAAAAAAAAAATAGTGCTCACTCGGCCGGCTGTTTCGCCGCTAAATATTGTCTCACGAATTGGGCCCCCTCCCCTGCCGTCGGCTGGATCCGCCCCTGGACGTGGCCCTGTCAGAAGTTGAAAGAAAATTTAATTTTCAAACTCATTTTGGTGCGATTTGGTGCATACATTTTAGTAATATTTGACTGAAATTCATCGACTAGCTTCCAATGGATGTTTTTTCCTAAAAGGTAAATATCTTATGTTACTATTACAAAGACAAAGAGGCATATTGCTATACAAGCTTATTATTGTCGGTATTATGTGAAATGAATCCATGGAGTAACTTGATAACAACAGTTAGGTTTAAAATTAGTTACTACATGTACCTGTCTTGTTATTCATTATCACTAACGTTTTGGTACACTTTTATGGTATATTTTAAGATATTTTTTTGATCACTTTCGTCAAAACATTGAGTGTCCATCCATTGTGCCACGGTGTAAGACATAACAACACAGGCAACTTGTAAGTCATAGCTGTAATTGAAGAAAAAAAACGAAACTATATAAATAATATAACATATTATATAAAGTATAAATAGGGGAACCTGGGGCATGCAAAAGGACCAACAAAATTGGAGCAACCAGAACAGAATAACGAAGCAAAAGCATTTGGTTCATACTTTTACCTCATGACTACCACTAACAAATGACACTAACAATGTTTCTCAAATAATCAGTTTTATTAAATGCTATGAACTTGAACATGCATGGGGCAAAGTGAAACACTATGTAACACTATGAAAATATTAAAAATCTGTTTGCCCCAGACCTCCGGGGCAAAGTGAAACACTATCTAACACATTCCACTTTGCCCCATCCACTTTGCCCCATCTACTTTGCCCCGAGCAAGTGAAATTTTACAGACATGTATTACTTCACTCGGGCCAATGTTTACTAGCGGTGCCAAGATGTATAAAGTTAAGCTGAAGCCCATGATCTATCATTAATATTGCTTTCGTGATAATTCGGCATGAACTCCGTATTTTAGCAGATAATATACTTATATTAATTATCGTTTTTTATGTATGAAAAACGGATATTTTCCGTAAAAAGTACACATGACGTATTCGCGCTTTATACTATAGTAATAATTGATTTATTCATAACATTTGAGATTTCTTCAAATCAGTTTATTACCGAACATGTTTGTTTAAAATAAAATACACACAGATAAAACATCAAATAAATCAAGGTTTCTTTTAAAGTGCAACGGTTTTGACCTATGGCAGTGACAACTCGAAATATTAATGCTGAATTGTAATTCAGATCATGTCTATAATCCAGGCGCGGATCCAGGATTTCTTAGGGGGGGGGGGCCCAAATTTGAAATTTTGCGAGCCAAATATTGGTACGTAATGGTGACCAACAGTGACGTAATGGGGGGGGGGGGTCGGTGCAGGAGGGGCGAGTTTCCCCCTCCCTCCGCGAAACGCGGAAGCTTTGACGTTTCATTAAATTATTAGAGAAAGAAGACGATTCGTTGTACCGTTCTCGACAAAAATTCTCGTCTGAATTAAGTTTTTCACCTCCCGCGCGAAGCGCGGAAAATTTTACGATTTATTTAACTATTAGAGAAAGAAGACGGTTCGTTGTAGAGTTTTTGACTCTTAATCCTCGTCTGAATTCAGGTTCCCCCCCCCTCCGCGCGAAGCGCGGAAGCTTTTAAGTTTCTTTCAATCATTAGAGAAAGAAGACGATTCGTTGTACCGTTTTCGAAAATAATCCTCGTCTGAATTTAGATTTTCCCCCTCCCGCGCGAAGCGCGGAGGCTTTTACGTTTCATTAAGTCATTCGAGAAACAAGACGATTCGTTGTACAGTTCTCGACTCTTAATCCTCGTCTGAATTTAGATTTTCCCCCTCCCGCGCGAAGCGCGGAGGCTTTTACGTTTCATTAAATCATTCGAGAAACAAGACGATTCGTTGTACAGTTCTCGACTCTTAATCCTCGTCTGAATTCAGTTTTCCCCCTTCCGCGCGAAGCGTGGAAGCTTTTACGATTCATTAAATCATTAGAGAAAGAAGACGATTCGTTGTACCGTTCTCGACTCTTAATCCTTGTCTAAATTCAGCCCCCCCCCTTCCCCCTCCTGCGCGAAGCGCGGAAGCTTTGACGTTTCATTAAAATATTAAAGAAAGAAGACGATTCGTTGTACCGTTTTCGAAAATAATCCTCGTCTGAATTTAGATTTTCCCCTCCCGCGCGAAGCGCGGAAGCTTTTACGTTTCATTAAATCTTTCGAGAAACAAGGACGATTCGTTGTACAGTTCTCGACTCTGAATCCTCGTCTGTATTCAGTTTTCCCCCTTCCGCGCGAAGCGTGGAAGCTTTTACGATTCATTAAATCATTAGAGAAAGAAGACGATTCGTTGTACCGTTCTCGCCTCTTAATCCTTGTCTAAATTCTTCCCCCCTCCCTCCCCCTCCTGCGCGAAGCGCGGAAGCTTTGACGTTTCATTAAAATATTAAAGAAAGAAGACGATTCGTTGTACCGTTCTCGACTCTTAATCCTTGTCTAAATTCAGTCCCCCCCCTCCCCCTCCTGCGCGAAGCGCGGAAGCTTTGACGTTTCATTAAAATATTAAAGAAAGAAGACGATTCGTTGTACCGTTCTCGACTCGACTCGATTCAGGTTTCCCCCCCCTCCCGCGCGCAAAGCGCGGAAGCTTTGACGTTTCATAAGATTAAGAGAGAAAGAAGACGATTTGCTGTACCGTTCTTGATTCTTAAATCCTCGTCTGAATTTCAAAGATATCCTTTGTCTGCTCCTTTTTCTTCCTACGCCCCCCCCCCTGGCTACGTGCCTTTGGTCCGATAAACACATTTTGATACCTTGTCCGACCCCGCAAGCTCAGGGGTTTAAGGCAATAAATTACGGTCAGATAAGCATTCAGGGGCCCGCCTTAGGGCCCCTGGTGGGGTCGAGACGGCGGAGCCGGCCCCGGAAGCTCAGGGGTTTTAGGCGTTTACTAAGGTCAGATGAGCATTTGTATACCTTATTATTTTGTGACACTGGCAGGACACTATTGGCGTGGGATACAGGGGGCAGAGCCCCCCAAAATCAGGGGTTTTAGGCATTAAATTACCGTCAGATAAGCATCTATGGGCCCGCCGTAGGGCCCTATATGTGGAGTCCATGGGGGCAGAGCCCCCGGAAGCATATTTTGATGCCTCATTATTTTTTAACACTAGCAGTTAACTATTCTCTCTTTCTTGCTCTCATTCTATTTTATTTCTCTTTAATATACTTTTCAAAAAAGTGTAGGGGGGGGGGGGGCGGGAGCTCGAGGCTCCCGATCCCTGCCGTACCTCGGGCCCTGACATGTAGGAATATCAAGAATCATATTTCTTGCCTGGCTGTAAATTTAGGAATTTGTCATTTTCCAACAAACACATACAAACGTATAATTTACTAAAAAGTGAGGAAAAATCTCGGAAATTAAGTAACTTCAGCATTATTTGTAATCCATCGTTGTGGAATTAGAAATAAACCACGTTTGAATTTGATTTCCCCCAAACCCCCCCCCCCCATCGGTACGCCAGTATCTCCTCTTTTCCTTTTTTCTTTCCCTTTCCTTCCTTCTCTCTTATTTTTTTGATTGGGGGGGGGGGGGGGTCAACAGCCTGGGAGGCAAGGCTCTTTCGACCCCCCCCCCCGATCTCCTTCTTTCCCCCTTTTTTTTTTCTTCCTCTTTTTTCTTTTCCTTTCTCTCCTCTTTCCCTTTCCCTTCTTTTCCTTTCTTCTCTCTCTTTTTTTTTTTTTTTTTTTTTTTTTTGGCGGGGGGGGGGGGGGGGGGGCCAAGGCCCGCTCGGCCCTGTATCCGCGCCTGCTATAATCTACAAATGAAATACAATTGCAAGTACTTATTATGCATTTCAAAACGTTTTCTGTGTTATCGTTTTCTCAATCAAGTGATTCAATTAAACAATCCCTCTTTCAAACAAGTATCTATCAAACATATAGTTTTTCCATTTATACATATATTCCGATGATTAAAAATAATTGGATCCATATAACCATCCAAATATTTTAAATCCCCACTGCACTACTTACAGCTACTTGCGCCCTCTATAAAGCAAACAATGCCTAATCGGTGACCATTGGTCCCCATTATCCTCTTTTTCTTATGTTAAGTGAGAGTTGATTTTATGAGATAACCACCTGTCAGTGACCTTGCAGGGTGGTCTAATCCCTCCTGTAAACTAGTAAAGATGGGCTTTAAATTATATGTTTTTTGGCATGCTTGCAATATTTTCATACAGTACGGTGGATTATCTACAACGATTTTAATCTTTTTTATATCATATCACATAAAAAATAAATCTACCACCCACAAACTGTAAGCAATAATCAGAAACAATTTCCATCCCAAATTTTTCTCTCCAAACAAAAGACATTTTATCCACATTATGCGGACATTTCAAAATTAATCTTTCTTAATCCTCCAAAGTCATAATACTGATACAATATTGGCCGTTTAATTCTACATTTCCCCCTCCATATAAATTCAAACGAATTTTTTGCAACTTCTTTGAATACCAAATGAGGGACAATAACGAGAGATGAGATATTCACTGTTGGTCATAAAGGTGGAATAACTATTTTTACCCCAATTTATGGAATGATTTTGACAACGATTTATTCCTAATAGTATAAGTTCTCACATTTTATTGAATAAGGGAAAGTGCCCCTTTTACTTTGACAAGTGCCCCTATTACTTAGTAAAAGTGCCCCTTCCCCCTTTTCACCTCTGACGAGTGCCCTTTTCATTTTTGACACGTGACCCTTTTCCTTCGACATGTTCCCATTTGCCTTTGCAATAAGTGTCCATTTTCCATTCTCATAAATCTTGAAATTATCTTAAATAAGTGCCCTTTTTAATCTCTAGTAAGTGCCTCTTTTCAGGTACGAGAAGTGCCCCTTTTCACCTTTGATAAGTGCCCCCTTCACCTCTGATAATTGCCCTATTCAAAACTGAGAGGTGCTCCTTTTACTTTGACAACTGTCCATGTTTTCCTTTGTAAGAAGTGCCCCTTCTCCTTTTAATAACTACCCCTTTTTAAACTCGGATGAGCACACCTTTCATTCTAACATGTGCCCCTTTTATTTTCTAATAAGTGCCCCTTTTCCTTATGATAAGTGCCCCCATTAAAAAGAGAGAGCTCCTTCCCCTTCTCATAACTACCCCTTTCCCTTTCTAATAAGTGCCCCTTTTCCTTATGATAAGTGCCCCCATTAAAAAGAAAGAGCTCCTTTTCCTTCTCATAACTGCCCCTTTAAAAAATCTGAACGGTGCCCCCTTTTCATTCAACAAATGCACATTTTCCTTTATTATAAGTGCCCCTTTTACATTTCCATAAGTGCCCCTTTTCACCTCTGATAATTCCCCTTTTAATAATGATACGTGCCCCTTTTCCTTTCTAATAAGGGACCTATCCCCTTTTCACCTCTTGTAAATGCCCCTATCAAAATCTGATGGGTGCAGGCACGTAGCCAGAGTTTGATGTTTGGGGGGGCACATACATGTAATCGTTCGAGGTCAAAAAAAGGGGTCTACAAAATTTCAACCAATCCTGGAAATTTTAGGGGGGCACGTACCCCCCCCCCCGTGCCCCCCCCCCCCCCCCCGTGGCTACGCGCCTGGATGGGTGCCCCTTTTCCGTCAACAAATGCCTATTTCCGATTTTCTTAAACGTCTCTTTTTCATCACTGGTGAGTGCCTCTTTTCAGGTGAAAAAATGCCTCATTTTCACCTCATATAATTATCCTTTGTACTTTGACACGTGCTCCTTTTCTTTTCTAATAAGTGTCTTATCCCTTTCGATAATTGTCACTTTTCATGTAATCATTATTAAAACGTGCCCCTTATTTAAAGCGGCTAAGAGCAATTTCCCCCAAATTTCGCTCGCTGCGCTCGCTCGCATTTAAAGAGGATATAATTATGTTACTTATCAAAGGTCTTTTCAGTCTTCCGTTATGAGAATGTGCTAATTACCCCATCACGATTGGATTTTTTCCTCTTTATAAGATGTAATTTTTCGCACTGCGACCTCACAGATCTTTAAAAATCTTTAAAAATAAAGTACGCAGCGGGGCTATAGGGTACATCACCGCCCCCAAAAAATACAAAAAACAAAGAAAATGCAATAAATTATCAATAATTCATTACATTTTGCCCCGACCCCTAACATAACAAAATCCTCTATGTGGACATGCCTTGAACCATAATGTATGGTCCTACAGAGGAATTTGTTATTACGTACAAAGAAAAAAAGCCAGTCAGTCACTCAATGGTGTCTGACAGTGAAGTCTAGCAAGTAAACGGTTTTCCTTGCATAATTTGAATATTAGGACACTGCTAATGTTTAAATTTCACAGATAGAACATACATGACATATTCATAATTCCTGCAAAGTTCAACAGAATTTGTTGTTGACTGCAAAAGGTATCCATAGCCTCTTTAAAGGTACTATGCCCCATTTGCAGGCCAAAAAATGAAAAGGTTAACATTCCAACGGCATTTGGAAGATAATACTAATTTAGAACTTCCCTAAAAAATGGGGGGCTTGAAAATGTCTTTAAGTGGGAAAAAAAAGACTATTTGTTGTCGAATCGACTGAAGAGCTATAGAGCTAGTAAGTACTAGTAGGGTGATCATACTGCCTGTGCACACAGTCAGCCCCGCGAACACACACACACACAACAGCAGTCAGTTGGTAGAAATAGCAATTTTTTTTAAATTTATTTAAAAAAAATAAACAATATTTTTAATTTTTTATTTCACATATATTTCAAGCATACCTTTAACTACAATTCTGTGTAGTTTCATTGTTATAGGCATGTGGGAAATATGTTTAATTATTTAAATAGAATATTGTCTTTTCAGCCATGTGTGACATGGCCCGCTGATCGCCCATTGTTATTCTGCGTGGTGAAAATGCACCTCAATGTATAAAACTTCCCTACAAAAAATGCAATATCCTCATGTGTTTCACTCATTGAATCAATGTGTTGTTTACACTCAAGGTAGCCACAAATGTACTGGTGTCACCAAATTTTGGTTTTTCTCTGAAATTCAGTCCCTGTGGAATGTTATGGCCTGTTGAATGGTTTCTCGGAAAAACGTCATAAATCCTCAAATCTGACATCTTTAAAAAAAAAAACATATACTGTGATGTAGCTGAAAGTCTACAAATTCTTATCATATTATCGGTTTTTCTGAATAATTTGTAAAACACATGAGGTAATAGCTGTGACGGTGATCCAAGTAATTTCCATCGCCATATCTTATTGGCATTGCAAAAATATTTGGAATTTGAGGTTAATATTTGGTGTAAATATGATCTATGAATATATGATTTAAAAATACCAAAAAAATGAACAGTTTGACTTTCCTAATTTGCATAATGAGTGCGCGAATATATAATTAGCTGAAATGACCTAATTTGAATATTTGATGAATATTCATGATTTGTTTATATTTAAAAAAATATATATTTCCATACCTGTCTGATATACATAGGTTTCACTGATGTATCATTTTCGGTTTTGATTTGATTACATATGCGCATATTAATTATATATATCTACTCTCCAAATCTTCTCTTTTTAAATCACATAATGAACATGAAGTGTTTTCTTTACTACTCTAATTGACTTTTATATATCAACATGTACTCCATACAGACTAATTGTCTGTCACCTACTTTGATTTTGTTTTTCATCAATTTTATATTGTATGTCATCCAGGTAAATGAATAACTTTCTTTGTTATATCAATCGATACACTGTAGCTTAAGTTTTATTTTAAGTTTTATGTTTGATGTTAATTATTAGTTGTTTGTGATGTTTTGTGCAGATTGTAATCTTGCGATAAACACGGATTCATTCACTTGTTCCCATTGCAGAAACTATCATGATGATCTTCATAGTTCTATAGATGATTTACATGATATACATGTATGTCAATGTCAATTTCCACGATGCTTCCATTCTATTTTTCCTTTCAAAAATATCGACGATACTGAATTGATTGGTATGTATGTTGACAGCGCCAATACTCAATCGCTCGGAACTCAAGATTTGAATAATTTGTATAAAATTTTTAATTTGAATACTGATTCTGATTTTGAATTGGAATTTGATTTTAATTGCAAATACTATTTAGATGATCGATTTATAGACAGTTTTTAAAAATGTAAATAATAGCTTTAGCTTACTGCACTTTAACTGTCGTAGCTTGAACAAAAACTTCGATGCGATATCTGAATTTGTATCTACATTGTCGTTCAACTTTTCTATCTATGGATTTTCAGAAACCTGGATTAATAACAGTACCCCTTTATTGTTTGATATGAATGGTTATGCATTTGTTCATTCTGATCGGAATCTTGGGAAAGGTGGAGGAGTAGCTCTCTTGATTTCTGATTCATTGAATTATGTAGTTCGGACAGATTTATTAGAACAATCACACAATTATGAATCACTTTTTATTGAAATAATGCTATCACAAAGAAAGAATATTATTGTGGGTATTGTTTACAGAAAACCCTCATCAAATATTATTAATTTTAATTGTAACTTTGAAGATTGTTTGAAGAAAATCGATTTAGAATGTAAGCATGCATATATAATGGGTGACTTTAATATTGACTTGATGAAGTATTCTAATTGTAATTCTGTAAATCAATTTCTTAGTATAATCTATGCATATAGTTTCTTGCCTCTAATAGATAAACCGTCTTTGATAACTCAGTCATCGTTTTCTTTAATTGACAATATTATTACAAACAATTTCAATTCTGACATTTCATCTGGCCTATTTGTGAATGACATCTCCGACTATTTCCCTGTATTCCAAGTTTCAAAGAAATACAATTTATCTAAAAATGCTTCGATATATGAACGTCGTAAAATCAATGAAAATACTATTACTACTTTCAAAGAAAAACTTGCTGTTATTGACTGGAATCAAACACTATTTTGTGAAAATGTTGAAGTTGCTTACAATAGATTTTTAATGAAATTCAGCAATTTATATGATAATGTATTTCAAAAAGTTTCCAAAATCAAAGGGAATAAAAAAAGGAAGAAACCTTGGATCGATTCAACGTTATTAAAAAAGATTCGGAAGAAAAATAAATTATTTAAGAAATATCGTGAAAATCCAGACTATAATACCAAGAAGAAATATGCACAGATAAGAAATGTTGTTAACAAGTCGTTAAAGAACGCTCGGAAAAGGTTTTACGAACATAAATTTCAGGAATCTAGTGGTAATCTAAAAAAGACATGGAACATTATTAAAGAGGTACTTGGTAGTAAAAAGAATAATTTGCCTAACTTTGTATATGATAATGGGAACACTGTATGCGGGGAAAATAATATAGGAAATAGTTTTAATCAGTTTTTTATAAATTTTTTTTTTAAACCTGTTACTGAAAATGAAATAATTGAGTTACTAAAAAAATCAAATGTAGTAGTAGTTGTGGTATTGACAATTTGAGTCCGGTAGTTATTAAGAAAATAATAGTACTTATTTTGCAACCATTATGCCATATTTTAAACTTATCCTTGTCTTCTGGTATTGTTCCTTCTAAGCTTAAAATTTCTAAAGTGATCCCTATATACAAAAAAGATAACCTACATAATGTTTCTAACTATCGCCCCATTTCACTACTCCCATTCTTTTCAAAGATCTTAGAAAGAATTGTGTATAATCGATTATACGACTTCCTTTTTAGTAATCATCTTTTAAATGATTATCAGTTTGGCTTTTTAAAAAATGTATCTACCGAAATGGCTTTGATCAACCTGCATGATTATATAATTAATGCATTAAATAAGAAACTTCATACTGTTGGAATATTTTTAGACTTTAGACTTTTAGGCCACTTTTATTCTTGATATTTGTTAATGATCTTCCAAACTGTTCAAATAAGTTGAGATTTGTACTCTTTGCGGATGACACCAACATTTTAGTTTCTCATGATTTTTTACAATCTTTGAATAATATTCTCAACTTTGAATTGCAGAAGGTATCTGAATGGTTTTATTATAACAAATTATCCTTAAATATGGACAAATCAAATTATATATATTTTTATGTTAAAAATACTAAAAAAAATAATATAGAAATATTGGATATAAAAATGAATAATCAAGTTATAAAGCGTGTAAGTCAAACAAAATTCTTAGGCGTCTTGATTGATGAAAAACTTACATGGAATAACCATATAACAGATGTAACAAAAAAAGTATCCAAAAATGTTGGTGTCATCCGCAAACTTAGCAATTTCTTCCCTCAACGTATTCTTATTACTTTGTATAATACCTTAGTCTTGCCTTATTTATCTTATTGTAATGTAGTGTGGGTAAACACATATCCAAAAAAATTACAACCATTGTATTTATTACAGAAAAGAGCTCTTCGTATATGTTCATTTTCTTGGAGACAAGCCCATACTAAAGAATTATTTGTTAAATTTAATGTTCTCACTGTGTTTCAACTCAACTCTTACTACTGTTCAATATCACTTTTTAAACATAAGCAGAATATGCTGCATAAATCATTATCATCAATGCTCACTTCTAATACAACTGTTCATGACCATAATACAAGAAGCAGAAATAAATATCATCTATGGACTGTTAATAAAAATTACTCACTATTCTCTTTTAGACATCATGCTCCTGTTATCTGGAATAATCTGCCACTAGAAATAAAATCACTTAACTCAATGAATACCTTTAAAAGAAAACTCAAATCGTACTTAATCACAAGTGTGTGAAATTTTGAATTGTTGATTTTACTGCCTTGTATTGTCCTGTGGTGGGTTTGTGCGGTTATGTATTTTTAAAATAAATTATGTCATATTTTCATAATTGTTTATTCCTTTATAGTACTTTATTATCTTTTAAATTTTTTATATTATATTAAATGTTCAATGAAACGTATTTTACCTTCATCAAGGGTGGTCGTCTCGACAAATCCACATGGTTTTTTATGGCCACCCAATTCCAATAATGCTTTATCTTATGTTGTTATCTGATGTATCACTTTATAGTTTTATAATTTTACCTTATTTTGTATTATTGATCGACTTATACTCTTATTCTGTCATAATTGTATTCTGTTTTGTATATTTTATTGGAATTGAATAAACTGAACTTGAACTTGAACTAATTAGGCGGACTTAGTTATTTTCACAACTTTTTCATATCTGCAGATTCGCAAAAATGGCAAAAATGACTTATTTTGTTGGCTTCTGTTTTCAAAACGGTAATAGATATGTAAATTTTCTTTTTTGTATTTTTTACAAAGATGATATTTTAGTGTCTGATAATTTAATTTATTATTTGTGTCCAAGAAAGTGATGAGTTAAGTTGACAGCTTTGTCGAATTTTGCAATTTTTGCCAATTTGACCATTTCTGGCAGGTTTTTCGGTAATTTTGCGATATCAAAAAAATGGTATAAAATCACAACGCATTGACCGATTTCAATTCTGTTTTTTTGTTTTTTGAAGCTTTCATAAAGCTTGATCATTTGCAACCATCAAATATAGGATTTCCTGGCCAAATTTGCGAGTATGTCATTCGAATTCATTTACTTTGCATTTAAATTAGCGCAGATCAGCTTTGCGATGCCAATTATCATTCAATTTTCCCGATTTTGAATTTAATTTAGGATTTTGGTCGAAGGAATTCATAGATCTGTCATTCAATTTAGAAACTGCTCAACTAGCATTTAAATTAATCGTCACTTGTCGAGGCGTCATTTTTATCATTCAAATTAACACCTGTCATTCGTATTCGAATTATGTTTATTCAAGTTAGGAATGTTAGGGGGATGAAATGCAACACACGTTTACAGTTTTAAAAAAATGCAATTAAATACATGATTTGCCATTGAGGTCTTTTCTGTTATTCAATTTATTAATTTTGAGGACAAAGCATATGTGTGTAGTCAGACATTAGGTAAAGAAGGGGCGAAATCAAGGGATATCATGGCATTTCTGAACGGACATGTTCATATACCCCGGAAAAGTGGGGATACAAAAACACCTACCCCAGTCACAATATTGTACCCTTCCTCCATAATGAAATTCTGATAAATTTATGATGAAACACAAGACAAACAACTACCTTACATGAAAATTTACACAAATATTGAGACCATCAAGTCCGTAGATGTAAGTCTTTTTTTTTTAACAATCAAACTTAAAGGCTGGTGAATATCTGATAAATCTAAAAGTATATAAAGAGTATAAATGCAAGAAAATAAAATAGGATGAAATACACATAAAAAAAGCAATCTTGAAAGAAAAAGAATGAGCTATAAAAAGTGTGTAATAAACGAGAAATGTATATTGACCATTAATTTTAGTGCACAAAGTGCTAATTTGAATGCTACAAATGAATTAGAATGCTAGAAGTACACCGTCGCGATGTCATAAAATCGTGTTGCGCTAAATCGAATGACCAAATAGCGAAAGAAGCACTTTGTTCATTAATTTGAATGAAACATACATAGATTCTAACGAAAACTTCATAGATTTGAAATCTAGAAAAAGGAATATAAACCCGAGATATACCCGACAGCACTAAAACCGTCGAATTTGAACGCAAGACAAATTAAATTTAATGACAAACTCGCGAATTTGGCCGGGAAATCCTACACTGTCGCTCATAAAGTTGGAATATTTTTGTTTTACCCCAATTTATGGAAATATTTTAAAAATAGTTTAAAAATAATAGATCTAGATAATAGTATACATTCTCAGATTTTATTGAATAATAATTTGACAATGTGTGTTTTGCGTGACTGCTAAAGCATGTGTATGCCACTATGCTTATCAACTAGGGGACCTACGCCCTTAAGTCATAAATGACAGTAATGAGGATTAATGCCCCACAAAAGGGCACTTATATAGCACATCGACACGGCTTTGATCCTGGGGCCTCACAGTTACGAGGCCATTGCTTTGTCACTGAACCATGACTGTACGCAGCGGGGGCTAAGGTAGGGAGCAGTTTCCATAAATAAATAAAAACACAGAAAATGCAATGCATTTCCAATAATTTATTGCATTTTACCCCGGTCCCCAACATACAAAAATCCTCTGGACGGCCATGCATTATGGCTCAAGGCATGGGCACACAGAGGATTTTTTTATGTTGGGGACCGGGGTAAAATGCAATAAATTATTGAACATTTATTGCATTTTCTGTGTTTTATTTTATTTATGGAAACTGCCCCCTACCCTAGCCCCCGCTGCGTACAGTCATGGTTCAGTGATAACGCAATGGCCTAGTAACTGTGAGGCCCCAGGATCAAAACCGTGTCGATGTGCTAAATATTAGTGCCCTTTTGTGGGGCATTAATCCTCATTACTGTCATTTATGACTTAAGAGCGTAGGTCCCCTAGTTGATAAGCATAGTAGCATACAAATGCTTTAGCAGTCACGCAAAACACACATTGTCAAATTATTATTCAATAAAATCTGAGAATGTATACTATTATCTAGATCTATTATTTTTAAATTATTTTTAAAATAATTCCATAAATTGGGATAAAACAAAAATATTCCAACTTTATGAGCGACAGTGTATAACATGTGTTTGTTGTACTTATTTTGGCGTGCTATATACCTAGTAATAGTATGATTTTCAGACCATTGTAGCGAATGGTCGTATGTTTTATGCTACGCAAAGATTCAATCAGTTTAATTTTGGCCATTACAAGAAGTGGGTTATTGATGTAAACAAAATGCACTAGTACCCTTTACAGCTCAGTTTATGTATGTTAATACCAAAGAAGAAAAAATGACAGTCAGTCACTCAATAGTGTCTGACAGTGAAGTCTAGCAAGTAAACGGGTTTCCTTGCATAATTTGAATATTAGGACACTGCTAATGTTTAAATTTCACAGATACATATTCATAATTCTTGCAAAGTTCTACACAATTTGATGTTGCCTGCAAAAGGGACATGGTATCTTTAAAGTGACTCGGTAACATTGTTGAAGGTTGATGAAAAAATGTGTAATTTTCGTATAGAATGTTACTCATTATATTCCTTCTACTGTACAAACCCTCTGACATGCGAAAAATCCTGAAAAATTCTCAAACCACAAAGATATCTATGGTTTTCTTGAAGGCGTCACTGTGCAACATCCTCTAACAGTAAATTCTCCCAACCATGTTTGAATTTTTCCAATCGTTTTTCCATGATAATAAGACTTGAGACAAACATCTTTCAACACTTAAATGTCTGGAAGGGTTTATTCATTGCTTTGTGACTTTTTACACTCACCTAAAATGTAAGTAAATTGTAATGATATAGCTGGGAGAATTTAGGAATCGATCAGACCAGTTTTTCCTAATTGTTATCATTAATAATGGTCTGTTTTCACTCAAACTTTCAGATTAATTTTAATTGTACATCTAGCATTGATGTCACTACCTTATAGCACCATTTTCTCTCGTCTGAACAATATACCAAGTCCCTTTAACTTAATTCTAAACGTCTAAATATATTTCTTCTCGCATAAGTCGGTGTGAACTACGTTGTATGGTTCATTAACCGTAATCTAATTAAAGAACTATAATTATTGTATGCATCTGGCGAAGAGAAAACAGAAGAAAAAAAGAAAACACAAACAAAGAGCTTTTAGCCCTTCAGGCATGTTTTGGATTTGTAATACGGATCTCGCTGTCATATATAAGTTAAATGCTTTGCCTAAAATGCATTACAATGAATTGACCGGCCCACGCACCATTATGCACCTTCTATTTAAAATAAAAAACAGATCCCAATAAACCAAATTCCCCCAAATGACACCAGCTTGGCATCGCAATAAAGTGTTTGTGCAAACCGAACCCCAGGCACTGCCACCCCCTACCCCACCACCAGGCCTCAAGGGAAAGGGAAAGAGTTTTGATTGGGTGAGCAAAACGGTCAATACTCGAAAGATATTGATCACACACAAACACACTGGCGTACGCACACACACGCACGCACGCACACACGCACGCACACACACACATAACATACACGCACAACCCAAACGCACAAATCAAAAGGCTCACTGGAGAGTTTATTAGCTGGGCAAGAGATGATGATTCTACTCCTCGTGACAACCTAAATTCTTCTAACACCGTCCAACATAATAAAGACGTAAGTGGGGAGGGTGGCTATATTATATAGGGGGCTGCTGCAGTACATCAGAAAACTCATATCCGGGAAAAGCCTCATTGTCATCATTTAATATTTTAGTGATCTGCTTTCATTGCATTTCAAAAATATATCCACGAAATTAGAATAAAATGCTGTAAATGGATACACGAAGCATCATCAGGACATGTCACTACATTAACAAGAGAGGGGGTGGGGGGGGGGGATACTCGCTTCCATCGCTCCCACGCAAACTTTAGAAAATATGAAAGTTTAATATTTGGGCGAAAGACGACCAGCCGCCTAAAGAAAGTTTACCCGCGGACCTATGTAACAAAGCATATATCCATGAAAATAATGTGAAGCGCGACCATGCGGGACGGGGATGAGGAGGAGAGATTGTTGTCCTTCTCTGATATACCGGTAGTAGATAGTAGGTCCGATAAGGACTTTTAACAGTTTAAGTGACTCGGTAACATTGTTGAAGGTTGATGAAAAATTGCATAGTTTTGTACTCGTATGAAACGTTACTTACTATGTTCCTTCTACTGTACTAATCCTCTAACATGCAACAAATCCTGAAAAATTTTCAGACCACAAAGATATCTATGGTTTTCTTTGAAGGCATCACTCTAACAGTAAATTCTCCGAAGATTTCTGAATTTTCCCAACCATTTTTCCATCCAAAAAGACATAGGACAGGCTTTTAAAAATCTCCCAACATTGAAATGTCTGGAATGGTATAAAGAGCCAATTCATTGCTTTGTGACGATTTACATTCACCTAAAATATATAATATAGAATAGAATAATATATTTGGGATAATTAGGAATCGTTCAAATCAGTTTTTCCCAATTTGTATCATTAATAATAGTCCGTTTTCACTCAAACTATCAGATTATCTTTAATTGTACATCTAGCATTGAAATCACTACTTAAGCACCACTTTCTTTCATCATTCTGAGCAATGTTACCAAGTCCCCTTAATTATGGCATCACTAAGTTACTGATTAACTCATAGCCTGCCATGAGGCTGCGTGCACGCTACTGTTACACTGCTTCTTGCATGCTAGCAAACAATTGTAATAGCAGTTATTGTTCATGCCCATTGGACTGTGCCTAGTGTTTTGCACGCGCTATTGTTAGTACCATCGCGTTAATCCGATTATCTCGTTATAAATCTGGCACTGGGGGGATTAGCCCTGTGGCAGGATAAGAGTTAATGTGCGCCGCTCCGTGGTACAACTCCTATTTTAAAATCCGGATTTTCCTTTTTTTCATGTAAAATAGGGGTCAAACATACATCTGGGCTAGATTTTGTTTCTAAAATTGGGGCAGCTATATAGTACTATATCAATTAACCCTTCTATACGCATTTAACACTCGATGCTTAGTGGCAAACCACGCCCCTTTACCTTGTCCCATTTTCATGCAGTTGAGACTATAGCTAGTCCTTGAACCGAAAATCCGCAATAGATACGTGCACGGGGGTGCCTGAACGTGACAGATCCGATCAAACATCTGGCAGTGCTCATTATCTTGAATTCCGGAGATATTCTAACAAACAAAGAAAAGCTGACAAATTCAACACAGTTTTCAGGCATCTGAGACACAAACAAGTTGGTTATTTGAGTGACCTTCCACTTGTAAAGCGGATTGTTTCTCGTTTTAACAGAAGACTGCCCCACTAAATTTTGTGTACCGGATGAAAATGATATCATTGAATTATTATCAATGTTTCCAAAGGTAAAATCTATTCGGGGCGAGTTATTCCTACATAGGTAAAATTTTGCTCAATCTTCCATGCTTGGGGTATCATTTATAACAGAAATTGTGAAAAAATAACACTTTTAGTCGATGGTAAACAAGAAGAGCCTAGTCGTAGTTATACACTAGCAGGTCGTTGTTGCCTTTATTTTCCCCTCCATACCTAAACAAGAGAAATGGGGACCTGGTAGGATGACGAAAGCCTTTGTATTAGTAATTGCCAAATGCCCTTATGATTGTGACCCATTATGTTAGGAATATTTCCCCCAGTGGAGTGGAGATCGTTCACACCATGCTTTGAACGGGTCAAACGAGCTTATTTGATCCCAGGGTTTGAATGCTTTTGTAAACGTCACATTCTTTTACATGAAAGTGCAGATTAAAGATGTTGTAGAAACTGATAACAAAATTATGCCCAGTGACATATCAAGGGGTTGGGGGTATTCGCACCGGACGGCTCTTGTATGGGTCCCAAAAACCTCGAAAGAGAGAAAGAAAAAGGCAAAAAGGAAAACAAAATATAGTCCTGGAGGATAAAAATTAAATATTATTATTATTATTATTATTATATGGGGCCCCAATGCAATGCAATGCAAAAAGCACGATAAAATGGTGTTTTCAAGGGCTTAAAATGCGAAGCTATTCTATAGATCGTTCGCTTTGCTTCCTTACTTAATGTTTGTTTCAAGATTTCGCCCTCCTTCCTTTATGTAAGATATAGTGCCTTGGAAACAAGGGTGTAACCTTCGAAAAAATTATAACCCTCGCTTTCTAGTATCGAAGTTTTATCAGGACGTTGTCAACATAGCCCCCCGAATAGAGGAGTAAAGTGCAAAATAGTGCTTTCAACATTCGAAAGAAATTTGAAATGATTAAAGACAATTGTTCAGAATAGCGTTTTGCCTTGTTCAAAACTATGAAAGAATCCTTATTGCTTGGTTGCAGCTAATGCTCCCTTCGTTTTTTTTTCCTTGGGTAAAATGCGTTAAAAATAGCGTTTTTGATAGTTGAAAATGCTACCATGTTTTACACATCGCTGATATAGCGATGCATCAACATTTGACTCTCGAGCTGTATGACCCAAGTCCATAAATTCATTTTTACGCAGTACCATAATATATATCAGGGTCCCGTCTTACAAAGAGTTGATATCAATCGCAACTTATTTAGAATTGATATCAATCGCCACTATGTACATAAGAGATAGCAGACGGCAAACTTGCGATTGATTTGGATCAATCGCAACTCTTTGTAAGACGGGGGCCCTGAAGTCAAAGAGTTTTTCTAATTCTTATTTTCTAACTAATACATTTGGATGGGGAGGGGTGGTGTGTATGGTTACGCCGCCCTTCACCTTACTTGCAAAGAAACGAGATGTTTTTCAGATCAAGTGGAGCAATTACGTCAAAAGAATAACACTAGTAATCGATATGAAGCAAAAATATACGGGGAAAAAAATTAGAGACAAAAGAACATCTGTGGGGCAAATAGTTTATCTCCTTGCTCTTCAACCACGCTGACCCTTTAGCTATTCACAAAACAAACCTCCATTTTTTTCACACTAAGCTTCCCATTCGCAATATTGATCGGTTTAGATTTGTTGTTCTGGGAGGCGTTTCACAAAGCCTTTTTTCAATGATATATGACAAAAATCAGTGACAAATCTGCTGATAACCAATCAGAAGCAAGGATGTCAGTAGCTTATAACAAAATTGTCATTTTCAACTGATGACAAGTTTTGTGAAACGCCCCCCAGGTCTTGGTGCTTCCAAACTTTCAGATATAGGGAGTGATGTCACGTTTCCATCGGCTGTCAGACAATCATCCAAATTGACGACAATTTTAGGTGTTCTCAAAGCCCATGAAAAATATAATATGTATCTGGAAATATTTATCTGTTCAAAGCCGTTATTAATGTGCAAAGTGTTATACATGAAATGTGATATGATACGATTCATTGTGATTTAATATCTTGCCCTTTCCCCCACAAAGTAGTAGCTAATTTGGACAGACCGGATATTATTATTTTGTTGTATTGAGTGATTTTATTGATCATAACAAAATATTTTAAACGATTTTATTTTCCTTTTTCATAAATGTAAGTGGAACATACTATATAAATAATTGGTAACCAAACAGGTAAATACTCTGTTATGAACATAGTAAACAAATTGTTTCTCTTATGTCTAAGTGCTACATGGGACATTACAAATTAAATTTGCATAAAAAAAAAATCACGGGGCATTCCACTATAACAAAACAAAAACTGAACTAGGACGAGGTTTTATAAAGTACAGACAATTCAAACAGACGGAAAAGACACTAACGAAAACAACAACGATAACAAGGGAAACCAAGAAACAAGACATAAATAAGAAGACAAAAACAAAACAAAATAAGACAAAGTGAGAAAAACACCAACAAATTAACAAAACAGATAAAAGTGTAAAGTGTAAACTATTCCGTCAATCAGGGCCCTGTTTCACAAAGCCTTTTTTCAATGACAAATGACATAAATCAGTGACAAATCTGTTGATAACCAATCAGAAGCAAGGATTTCAGTAGCTTATAACAAAAACTGTCATTTGTCACTGATGACAAGTTTTGTGAAACACCCTCCAGGATATTAGAGTAGATATTCATTGATTTTAAAAAAACTAACTTTATTTTCATTATTGCAAAGTTGAAAATTTGATTCGACAAGGTTATCAAAATTCAATGCTTGGAAACATTCGAAGTAATGATTATTATAAATTACAAAACGCTTAAATTCAGCCCCGGCATAGCACCTGAAGAGCTCTCCGAACGCTGATGAGATGTGTGAGATCACAGGAGGGACATGATTTGCACAAGCAGACGATGTCCCATGACATCTAAAAAAAAATTCAGTGCCTGTTTTTCATCTTCTCATGAGTTCTTTCTCTTACTTCACTACCGTCAGGCTAAATGTATAATATATTGCCGTGTTTTTTTCGTGTTTTTCGTAACTCAAGAATGAAAAGTGAATTGGTTGAATTAGGGCCTTTGTTGAATACCTCTAGATGTAAACTTTAATTATGTCACATTCTCAAGAATCATAAGTTGGGACAAATCAAATTGTCACATTCTTAAACAAATTACAAGTACGGGAGCCAGCAGGGGTCAACCTAGCTGGAAAGGTAACCGATGTTCATGTTTATAACATGATTCCCTATCTATTACAATAAGGAATGGGCCGTCTGGCATGTCCTAGCGGGTGGGTGTGGCAATGGGGGTCCTAAAAAAGGGACCCCCAAAAAGTGAGCTAGATCAGCTGGAAAGGTAACCCTATGAAAATTATGAGGACATTTTCGGCATAGTCCACTGTTATATAAATGACCATTGCCAGACATTTAAAGTGGCGGGGTGTACCTAGCAGACGCCCCCAAAAGCCCCCGACCCCCATAATGATCTAGATTAGCTGGAAAGGTGACCCCATGAAACTAGTTGGAGAATGTTGGCCTTAGTCTACTATTACATGAATGTCCATTGCCAGACATGTTAAGTGGTGGTGTGTATCCGGCAGACGCCCCCAAAAGCCTCAGACTCCCATAATGAGCTAGATCAGCTGGAAAGGTAACCTCATGTAAACAACAGGAAAATGTTTGGTATCGTGAACTGGTACATGAATGACCATTGCCAGATATTTTAGGTGGTGTGGAGAAGCCGGCATACCCCCCCCCCCCCAAAAAAAAAAAAAAAAAAAAAAAAAAACACCCGACCCCCATAATGAGCTAGATCAGCTGGAAAGGTCACCTCACAAAAACAACAGGAAATGTTCGGCATCGTGTATTAAGAGGTGTGGAGTAACCGGCATACGCCCCCCAAAGCCCCGACCCCCATATTTTAGCTAGATCAGCTGGAGACCTGAAGCCTATTGGAAAATATAGTATCAGGTCGTTTACTTTACTGTAACAGTGTTATATGAATGAAATTTGTCATAATACATTTTACCAACAGGCAAGAAGCAGTCGATCGCAAGATAGCAGCGATGTCTTCCGATGTCATCTACAATGTTACTCGGGGGACTGTAAAGCCATTCCAGGGGAGCTCAACTTTTAGGGGCAGTGGCGTAATGAGCAAAAAACGTTTAGGGGAGCAGAAGAAAAATCTGCATCACCACCAGTCCACCACTTTTACATGTTACATGCAGGCACCGCGGAACGTTTTTCAAAATGGAGTAATAGGGACTTTTAGATTCGCACGAAGACAATGGGGATTGCTACGATCGACGTCCTGTTAATGCACTGCCTTGAATGGACGTCACGAGTATCAGTCCACGGAAATCTAAAAGTCCCTATTAACGACCAGGTAGAGCGTAGCGAGCGAAGCGAGTGGAGCGTCTATTGGCGTGGGGACATAGGCGTGGGGGAAATAGGCGCCGGAAGTTGGGGGGAGGGGGCAGGTGGGCCCTGGGTGAGGTCCAAGGGACAGAGCCCCCGGAAGCTCAGGGGTTCTAAGTATTTAATTACGGTCAGATGAGCATCCAGGGGCCCGCCTTAGGGGCCTGTATGGCAGGCGCGGATCCAGGGGGGGGGGCGAGCGGGCCTTGGCCCCCCCCCCCCCTGCAAAAAAAAAAAAAAGAGAGAAGAAAGGAAAAGAAGGGAAAGGGAAAAGAGGAGAGAAAGGAAGGGAACTAAATACGTCTTCTTTCTCTAATGATTTAATAAAACGTAAAAGCTTCCGCGCTTCGCGCGGGAGGGGGGGGGGGGGGAACTAAGTTCAGACGAGGATTAAGAGACGAGAACTGTACAGCGAATCATCTTGTTTCTCTAATGATTTAATGGAACTTAAAAGCTTCCGAGCTTCGTGCGGGTGGGGGAAAACTGAATTCAGACGAGGATTAAGAGTCGAGAACTGTACAACAAATTGTCTTGTTTCTCTAATGATTTAATGAAACGTCAAAGTTTCCGCGTTTCGCGGAGGAGGGAGGGGAAACTCGCCCTCCCTGCACCCACCCCCCCCCCCCCCCGCATTACGTCACTGCTGGTCACCATTACGTACCAATATTTGGATCGCATATTTTCAAATTTGGGCCTCCCCCCCTAAGAAATCCTGGATCCGCGCCTGCTGTATGGGATCCAGGGGACAGAGCCCCCGGAAGCTCAGGGGTTTTTGGTATTTGATTACGGTCAGTTGAGCAACCAGGGGCCCGCCTTAGGGCCCTTGGTGGGCCCAGGGGCAGAGTCCCTGGAAGCTCAGGGGTTTTAGGCATTCAATTACGGTCAGATACGCATTTTTAGATACCTTATTTGTGACACTGGCAGGTCACTAATTGGCGTGGGGTCCAGGGGGCTGAGCCCCATGAAGCTCAGGGGTTTTAGGCATTTAATTACGGTCAGATGAGCATCCAGGGGCCCGCCTTAGGGCCCTTGCTGGGGTCCAGGGGACAGAGCCACCGGAAGCTCAGGGGTTTTAGGTATTTAATTACGGTCAGATGAGCATAATAATAATAATAATAATACTCAAGTTTTTATATAGCGCTTATTACGATCACTAAGCGCTTCCGAACCTGTAGATTATTACCCCGGCTTTAGCTGTGCTGCCATTGCGGCGCTCTAGCATTTCAAAGAATTAATTCCTGCCATGTACCCATTTACATCACCTGGTTTGAGTGTGGAAAATGTAGATCAATGCCTTGCCAAAGGACATTAGTACGGCGGCGGGTCTCGAACCGCGGACCTTGTGATGGACAGTCCGGCGACTTTAACCACTCGACCACGGCACCTTTACATGCATCTAGAGGCCCGCCTTAGGTCCCTAGGTGGGGGCTAAAGGACAGCGCCCCCAGAAGCGCAAGGGTTCTAGGTATTTAATTACGGTCAGATGAGCATCCGGGGGCCCGTCTTAGGGCCCTTGGTGGGGTCAAGGGGTCAGAGCCCCCGGAATCTCAGGGGTTTTATGCATTTAATTACGGTCAGAGGAGCCTCTTTTAATTCCTAATTTGTGACACTGACAGGTCACTCATTCTTTCTTTCTTTCTTTCTCTCTTTCTTTCTTCTTCTCTTAAACCCTAATAAGGCCGGGGGCATTACCCCCCTCCCCCCCTCCGCGATTGTTCGGGAACGCATACGCGGATGGCGCACCGCCGCTCGCAGACTTTTTTCGTTCGAGTTTTGCGCATCTTTTAATACAATGTTTTCGAAAATTGGACGTACAGTTACAAAGTCACGTAACCAAGTTTGCCCGAAAATCGCTCATTTTCGTGATTTGTGTACAAAACATATGGAAATGTCATTTTTCCTAAAAAGAGATAAAACATTAGTTTTGGGGTTTTTAGAGTAAGTTTCGGTGTTTGTTTTGGTAGTCAAAAAAGTTGAATTGTAGTTAGAAATGAAACAAGACAAAAAAAAAAAAAAAATACATAAGTTGAATAAAACAATGAAATACATAAGAAATAATCAAAACAAGAGATAACATAAGGAATAACCTGCAGTGGCGGATCCAGGGGGGGGGGGCACAGGGGGCACGTGCCCCCCCCCCCCGGCCCCAAAAAGTGTTGAAATCAGCCCCAAATTCGCCAAAAATTTACTGGCAAACAGGGACGTGCCCCCCGGCCAAAAAAAAAAAAAAATTATTGCTCTTACCCCCCCCCCCCCCGCTTATTCAGCGGCTGGCTGAGTCGTGTGCCCCCCGTGTGCCCCAACCCCCCCCCCCCCGGGAAGAAATTCTTGGATCCGCCCCTGACCTAGCTCTTCCAAATTTGGTGTATTATTGTTTCAAATGGTCTAACGTATACATGTAAAAGAATGCTAAAATACAAAGAATACATGATTTATGGGTAAAAAGGTGATTTTTATGACCTTATTTGCATAGATTATCATAAATATGCAAAAGAATGAATTTCATGATAGGGGTAGAATTAATGAGCTATAGTTCTAGATGAGTTGGCAAAAACAAATCTACTAAAAATGGGTGGGGTTCAGGAGTGCAGAGATATTTTCTTAATTACTAGATTGAGTATTGTTTATTTCTTGGTGCATTTGGGTTTAGCTAAAATGTGTAGAAGGATCATGGGTGCTTGTGCAAGGGATGGTGGTGGGGTGTGTGTGTGTGTGTGTGAGGGGGGGGGGGGGTGGTGATTACAATATGCAGGGTAGTACACTAAAATCCAAATAAGTAGTTGCAAGCTGGTTGGTTGGGGCATATGTCAAGTATGCACACACTCCACCCCCACCCCATCACCACCACTATGGCGTTGATGAGCATTCTTTCAGGTTATCTTCAAGTTGATGTAGCTATAAAATATTGGGGATCAAGGGCTTTGGGGGCATCTGCCCGCTACACCCCACCGCTTAAAATGTCTGACAATAGTCATTAATGTAACAAAAGACTATGGCCAACTTTCTCCAACTGTTTCAAAAGGTTACCTTTCCAGCTAATATAGCCCAATAAGGGAGTTTACAGACACAATCTGCGCATGGGCAGATAAAGGTCATTTGTACCAAAAAGGTAAAACCCACAGAGATGAATACTGGATATGCGCTCATGAAAGTTATGTAACATTCATTTATGCACCAACGATACATTCTATGATACGCAGGTGGAAGTATTCTTTTTAAGAGGGCAAACAAAAGGTATTCATGAAGCACATCTAGGACTTTGGCAGTTATTATTCTAAGATGCAGGCTCAAAGTGGAACTTCTCCATGTGTAAAAGATCTGTGGATATTTGGGGTAATTCGTACCATGTGCTATCTGTAAACTCCCTTATAAAGGGGTCGGGTGCTTTTGGAGGCGTCTGTCAGATACACACTACCACTTAAAATGTCTGGCGATGGTCATTCATGTAATAGCAAACTTTGGCAAACATGATCTAACTGGCTTCATGTATGATGCACTTCTCATTTCTGGATTTCAGATATTCATTCATGTTGAAGAGCATGCTGCGGGCAACTTGCAACTGGAATTTATCATGCATTCAAATTTTTGAACAATGAGTCGTGCACATAGTATGGCTGACCAACTTTGAAATGCATATATCTTGAATCTTTGCTAAAGGTTATTGGAAATAAGAGATCACTAGTACTTTAATATCCATTGACTGGATGAAAATAACGCATGTGTTTTCCTGTTGTTTTCACGAGGTTACCTTTCCAGCTGATTATGGGGTCGGGGGTTTTGGGGGCGTCTGCCGGGTACACCCCACCACTTAAAATGTCTGGCAATGGTCATTCATGTAACAGTACACTACGCCGAACATTTTTCTGTTGGTTTCGTGGAGTTACCTTTCCAGCTGATCTAGCTCATTATGGGGGCCTCGATTGGGGTCGTCTGCCGGCTACGCCCCACCCGCTAGGACATGCCAGACGCCCCATTCCTTACATTGTAATAGATAGGGAATCATGTTATAAACATTAAAATTGGTTACCTTTCTAACTAGGTTGACCCCTGATGGCTCCCGTACTTTACAGTTTAAATATAGTTTACATATACTTTACATCTACAGGTACTCAACAAAGACCCTAAATCAACCAATTCACCTTTCAATCTTGAGTTACGAAAAACACGAAAATCAAATTTACAAGGGGTATGAATAATTAAGTTGTTTCCTGTAAGTATCATTGGAATCTTGTTCAATTTTACACCCACAATATTGGATAAGGAGCATAACAAAAGTAAGTGTAGAATTTTGACAGTTCAGCTTTGGATACAGGATAGAAACTCTAACTTTCGATATTTTCTTTTTTAATGTTTAAAAAGTAAATGCACCCGCCTCATGTTAAATGCCGATTATCATACCCCAGCAGTAAATTTACTCAATGCTTTAAAATGGCAATCAATCGACACTAAACTAAAGTTTAATATTGTATTTGTATTTATGAATTATCAAATGGCCTTATCCCTCCATATCTCAGCAGACTCGTATCTCGACGCAACCCCATATACCCTACCAGACAGTTTTTTTCTTCTAACTGACTGTACCTACTTAAACCTAAGACAGAAAATAGAAACGCGCTCTTTATCATATTTTGCAACAAAGTTATACAACTCACTACCAATGTTCATTGAATTTATACTAGTATCCCTTTCACTACAAATTTGTAAAACACGCCTTAGACACTTCTAATCTATCTCTCGATTTAAATATATGTCAGTTATAACCACTTTACTAATGTTGCTCTAATTTATTTACCTCTTTTCCTTTCGCTATATTTAAATCACATATCTTTTGTGTGTGTTTTCGTTTCCTTTAAAAGTTGTTATTAACACCACCATGTATTTTTATGTTTAATATGTATTTTATATCATGTAGTGCATTACAGGGCTCCCTTGTGCAGCCGGCCCTCCGTAATTGGACTACCCTTTTTTTAAAGAAACCATATTAAATGAATAAATAAAAGATTTAATAAATAAAATTAAACTCTTCAAGTAGGGCAGTGTAGAGAGTTTTAGCTGTACATAGTTTTCTACATAAGTGGTATATAGTCCAGTCAATATAGTGCTTGGCCCACCACTAATTGCCAATGAATGCACTGCAATGCATTTCAGTAAGGTCCCCCTAAACACCGTATTAAAAGTCTTAAGAATTCCAAGTAGGGGATATTTGTGAGAAAATATATTATATCAAATAGCTGTTGTCACAAAAAAAAAGGAATAGATAACTTCACGATAATGCCATGACACTGCATCTCGGTGCTCGATTGAAATAATTCAGGTATTGAAACCAACTTTCCCGGGGTCATTTAACATGATAAACACACTGTCACAATGGCATTCCAAATAAAATTTGCATAATTTCCATATTTTGCACATTAGCATCAGATTTAAAGGAAAATTGAGGGTAAATTATATTTTCCTCACGGATATTGTATGTAGGTATAAAGCAAAACAATCTAACTGTAACTAATTAAAAGGAATTTGTAGCTTTGCAAAATGTGAGTAAATCCGTTCGAAAGGGACCGAATGGTGTAAGATCATATTGCTTTGAGTATAATTAATAACATCAATAAATGAGGTTCTAGAAGGAATATTTTGACCGAACTTACTGGAGATCATCCAATATGGTTCGGGTTACTATATACATGATGAGTATATTTCAGATTATTAGCATCTGCCATAGGGGAAGATTCAGGGATACTTTCCTCATAAAACATATAATATTTTTCATGGGCATTGAGAACACCTAAAATTGTCGTCAATTTGGATGATTTTCTGACAACCGATGGAAATATGACATCACTCCCTATATCTGAAAGTTTGGAAGCAGCAAGACCAGACCAAAAAATCTAAACCGATCAATATTGCGAATTGGGAGCTAAGTGTGAACAACTGGAGGTTTGTTTTCCTAGCGGTGAATAACTGAAGGGTCAGCGTGGTTGAAGAGCAAGGAGATAAACTATTTGCCCCACAGATGTTCTTTTGTCTCTAATTTTTTTCCCCGTATATTTTTGCTTCATATCGATTACTAGTATTTGTTGTGTTCTTTTGACGTAATTGCTCCACTTGATCTGAAAAACATCTCGTTTCTTTGCAGGTAAGTTGAAGGGCGGCGTAACCATACACACCAACCCTCCCCATCCAAATGTATTAGTTAAAAATAATTCAGGGCCCCGTCTTACAAAGAGTTGCGATTGATCCAAATCAATCGCAAGTCCTCCAATTAATCGCATGTTTGCCGTCTGCTATCTCTTATGTACATAGTGGCGATTGATATCAATTCTAAATAAGTTGCGATTGATATCAACTCTTTGTAAGACGGGACCCTGATATATATTATGGTACTGCGTAAAAATGAATTTATGGACTTGGGTCATACAGCTCGAGAGTCAAATGTTGATGCATCGCTATACCAGCGATGTGTAAAGCATGGCAGCATTTTTTAACTCTCAAAAAAGCTATTTTTGACGAATTTTACCCAAGGAAAAAACTCACGAAGGGAGCACTAGCTGCAACCAAGCAATAAGGATTCTTTCATAGTTTTGAACAAAGCAAAACGCTATTCTGAACAATTGTCTTTTATAATTTCAAATTTCTTTTGAATGTTGAGAGCACTATTTTCCCACAAATCTAAATATTAAAATATATACCAGGCATTTTAAGGGTAATTCGTACAAAGTATGAAGACTAAAAGGGACGATTATAAAAGCCTCTTGAGGCTTGACAAGGTTGACGGTTCCAAGAATTGGCAGGTAATAACACCATTATTTCGGCGGAGCAGAAAAGTAAGTTTAAAAAACACATGTTGGGAGTATTACGTTAGTCTTTAAATAAAACTGCTAATAATGATAACAATTGATAATTAGTTCAATTGAGATAGCGTAGCTACTATACAAATATACTCTACTGTGTTGTGATGAAAACAGAACTCTTAACAGTGGTACTTTACAAACATACAATAAAATGATAACAAACTATTGATAAAAACATGTTCTAATGTCTTGATGAATCTTTTAATTTGCAATGTTTTGCATGCCTTCCCTTCTATCTGTCAATACCAAATCCAATCGAGGAATTTGTAGAGCGCCAACATCTAGTTGCCTAATCAAACGCGCCAATGAAACTGAAGAAAAAAAACAAAAAAACTACTGAATATCAGATCATGATTCACCTCAGAAAGACGAGTAGTGAATAGGGACTTTAGATTCGCACGAAGACAATGTGGATTGCTACGATCGACGTCCTTTTAATGCACTGCTTTGAATGGACGTCACACGTATCAGTCCACGCAAATCTAAAAGTCCTTAATATTAGGTGTAAACATGGCGTATTTATGTAGGTATAGGTATGTCTTTAGCTAGGCTTTCAAATTGGATAGCAAGGTCACAAGAGCGATGATACCGAAGAAGACTGTTCGACAACTTGGGTGCAGAAGACAGTGAATGATATATATCCCATATATATTGAATATGGGAATAAACAATCAAATAAAACCAATGGATTCAAATTTGTAATACCTATATTGCAATTAAACTTGTCACATATAAATAGATATTCCAAGATTCAGTTTACATGATTAAACCTAAAAGAGCAACACACCTGCATTGCTCCATCCATAATCACATTTCGTCTGTTGGTAGCAAGGATCCATATTATTTTAACTAGATTCAATTTGACTTACTTTGATTATTTTGTTACATAGACGTAATTGCTATCTTCGGACATGAACTACACGGTTATCACACGACAATACCCGAGTGTTGGCTCAGTCAGTAGAGCGTCCGCCTCACAACCGGGAGGTCGTGGGTTCGAACCCCGTCATACCAAAAGACGTTAAAAGATGGGAGTTGTTGCCACCTTGTTTGGCGTTCAACAATAAGGGATAGAGCAACGTCGATCTGGCGCTGCTCAGTGGCTGCCGGGCTCACGATCAATAATTATTGGGCAAAAAGAATTTCCGTTTCGGTTTAATAAAATTTGGAGTGGACTATTAGGCTATTATTATTATTATTATTACATGCCATATTCATTTTAATGTAATAGATGAAAATGATAAAATGTTTGTAGTGATGAAGAGTAGTGAGTGTAATATAAGAAAAGAGAGAAGAAAAAGAGAGAGAGAGAGAGAGAGAGGGGGGGGGGTGATAATGATAATAATAATAATATTAGTAAAAATAATGATACATAATAATAAAAATGATAATAGTAGTAATGATAATAATGAAAATAAAATATGATAATAATAATACAAAAAATAATAACAATAATAGTAGTAATAATTCTAATGGTGATGATAACAATAATAGATACTTGTAACTACGTTTATATTGCTTATTCAATTATGTATCCATCCCAAGGGAAGCTCAAGGTGAATACAAGTACAAATATTAACCCCGGATCCAGCCCAGCATTCAATGAATAATTCCAATCGAATACACCTGGCTAGAGAGTGGCAAAGGTAATTAATGATGATATTAGAGATAGAGATGAAAGAAGCATTGGTAGATAAACCTTTGAATATCGCTTGTTACAAGGCCTAGATTAGTTCATGTACAATCATGGAAGTTACATGACATGAGGGGAGTACATGGATGGTGGAAAGAGCTAATATGAATCCCAGTTTAGTAACATAATAGGTCCATTTGTATAGCACAGCAACTATTATGAACTCTACTGCGCTATTACCCCAGCTGTAGCTGAGCTGCCATAATAAGGCGCTAAAGTATAGAAGCAATTTCTTCCTACCGGATACCCATTACTTCACCCGGGTGGAGAGTTGCAATACAGATTAATGTCTCGCCAAAGGACATTAGTGCCGCAGTGGGACTCGAACCTCGAACCATGTGAGCCCTAGTACGGAAGCAAATGGTCCTCAAGAAAAGACAGTCATAGGCAGTGTCATAAGCTACACGAGGGTATAGAGGCACATGCCCCATTCCAGAGGCGGCGCTTGAGGACAGGGGGTGGGGGGGAGGGGTGACAGTCACCCATTTCCCCCCCGCCCAAAGTTTCCCTCTTCACCTCGGAGGACGGCCCTTTCCCTCCTTATAACTGCCCATTTCACTTAGTAATAATTTACTATTTCTCCACTTTATTAGTGCCCCCTTCCTCTTCTAATAAGTGCCCCTTTTCACATGTACCCCTAATTTAAAGTGAATGAGACCAAATATGTTGTTCTCCAAAGCTCGCTCTCCCTACGGAAGCTAGCATTTTAATTCATGTAACTATGTATCCTTCAAGGTATTAGCCGTTCCCAACAGGAATATCTATTGTCTCTACACTAATCTGTCAAATATCGTAAAATGTTCGGACTCCTTCTACACCCTTCCTATAATAGTTTACCTTGTTAACATTTCATCCATCAATTAAATAAGGCCTGTCCACATCTCCTTGGTATCTGGACCCCATCACTGTCTAGACAATACCAGGCAACTGGTCAAAGGCAAAATAATTTCAGATCAATTTCACTTGGGAAGTTTTGGATAGACCCATAGGCCCGAATTCACAAAGCAAGGTTTGAGCTCAGACCAAGGTTTGAGCTCAAACCTCCTTTTGTTTCCCCAAACCTCCTTTTGTTTTTTTACAAACGGTTTGTAAATAACAAAAGGAGGTTTGGCGAAACAAAAGGAGGTTTGAGCTCAAACCTTGCTTTGTGAATTCGGGCCATAGAGTTTTGAAAGTTGATTATCTTTTCCTAACCGACTTTCACGAATACATGGTGAAGGTGAAGGCAGTGAGTTTACCCCAGGGATGTGACCTCGAGACTCGAGAACTCCGGATCTTACCACAAAAGAATTGTTGTGCATTGACACTCGATTGTATGACCATCTGATGCCCCGTTACTTCCTGACAGCTGGTGATGTTAGTGTTAATACGCCAGCGTGCCGGTCCATCTGCGCATGCTCTGATGATTGGCAGTGCGGAGTAGCGAACCAATGACAAGACAGCATCACACTAGCAACGGAGGATTGATATATCACGATCACTAACCTGTTTCTTCATTCAGGCTAGTTAACTCCAGTCGAAGACAACTTGTTTTTCTGTTCCTCTCATCTGGTTTTAGACTGAGTCAGATTTGCCGATTTCAGTATGCGTTGGTTCCTTTTACTAGGCCTCGTGTGCGTGGCCAAAGCCAACTTGATTGTTCCAGGCAAGTATCCTCATCATTATTAATGATAGCTTCTATCAATTTTATCTAAAATGTTATTTCAATGTATTCTTATTTAACCAGTGTAACGTTTTAAAAACAGTTAATTGAATTTTGCAACAACTGAAATTTGGTCTACAATACAATGTTGAATTGAAGGGCGTTGAAGAGATTTTCACTGAGAAAATCTCAAAACTTGTCAAAAGTCCATAATGTTGTAAAATCATCATTGAAAACTTTCCTATAAAGAGTAGGGTGAAAAATAATCATTATTAGAAAAATAACAGTCATTTTTCTTTTCAAATTAGAATTTTGCAACTGACGGCGTTTGATTCACGCCATCTATTGTTAACGAAATTGAGGCTTCAATTTTCACTCATAGAGAGAAAACCACATAAGCCTATTTTGGGGGTCTGAGATTTCGCACATACTTTCAAATACTCTTCTTGCTACTACAGATACATTTTCAAGATAAGTTTATGAAGGTTTGCTAAACCATGATACGGGCTTTAACCAAGTTAACTGGTGATGATGTAATGTATAATGAAATGATGGTGAAGATTGGATGCCGTATTCGGTGGACGATAAATAATATGCATTCGAATGAACTCATCTTTGAATAAAACTCAGATATGTCGCATATATTCCTATAGTTTTACTATAATACCACAGACGGGTTATCCTTTTTTAAAATATATATATATATTTTTGTTTATAGATAAAGCTTACTAGGACTCAAATTTATTTATTTATTTATTTATTTATTTATTTATCTACCTTGTGTCCTATATATATATATATATATATATAAATATATATAATTGTAGTAATGGACTCCGTATCACTTTCTATTCATTTCCCCGTTCTTTATCCCCCCTAATATCTTGGCTTTCTCCCTCTCTCTGTCTGTCGTATTATGTCCACGCTCTCTCTTTATGTTTTCTTCTCACTTTACTAACTTGTTTATTTATGTCCTCTCCCTTGAGCTTTCGTTCTCTGCCTTCCTTTGGTTTCTTAATGACGTATCATTACACCATACTTCTTTCCTACGAGTCGTTTTTTTACTTCCTGCCTTGTTATTTCTTTGTGACGTAATCATTTCTGTCCTTTCTCTCTTTGATCATTTTATGGGGATAGGGTGCTCATATTTTGACGCGTAACAATTTGAAAGTCAAATCAACTCATTATTTGACGAAGCCCCAATTGTAAAACAAAATTTCCCTATACGGAGGATGATCAATAGTGTGTTTATATATATGTATATATAAACCATCCTCAAGCAAATATTGTATTACTGTCCCCTAAAATCCTCCTAAGTTTCACTACAAAGTTATGTATATTTTTGTCAGACATACCATTTATACCTGTCACTTCTACATTTCACGACAAATGTTTCCATTGAAGGCATTAAAGCTCTCACATGGTAAAAGTACCTCTGACATAGTAGATTGATATTTATTTGTAAAATGCAATAAATACACTGTTGGTCATAATGGTGGAATAATTATTTTTACCCCAGTTTATTGAATGATTTTGACAATGATTTATTCCTAATAGATCTAGATAATAGTATACATTCTCAGATTTTATTGAATGACAATTGGTGAGTGTTTGTTTTGCGTGACTGCTAAAGCATAAACAAATCCTCTATGTGGGCATGCCTTGAACCATAATGCATGGCTCTACGGAGGAATTTTTCCTGTTGGGGACTGGGGGGAAATGCAATGAATTATTAATAATTAAATGCATTTTCTTTGTTTTTTTGTTTTTGTGGGGGCGTCGACGTACCCTAGCGCTCGCTGCGTACAGTCATGATTCATTGGCTAAGCAATGACCTCGTTACTGTGAGCCCCCATGATCAAAACCGTGTCGATGTGCTGTATTAGTGCCCTTTTATGAGGCATTAATCCCCATTACTGTCAGTTATGACTTAAGGACGTAGGTCCCCTAGTTGATTAACATAGTAGCACACACATGCATTATCAGTCACGCAAATAAACACTCACCAATTGTCATTCAATAAAATCTGAGAATGTATACTATTTTCTAGATCTATTAGGAATAAATCATTGTCAAAATCATTCAATAAATTGAGGTAAAAATAATTATTCCACCATTATGACCAACAGTGTATGTTTCAATCTGTTTTAAAGAACAAGAAACAGAAACAAATATCACATGTACTTTGACATATATACATATCTATTTGCTTACTCCTTCAACTTCGCAGTAAATGCCTGCATATATTCCCTCCCTTGATATTGTAATTTACAACGTTGGGGTAAACGCTTCAAGGAGAAATGCACCTTTCCTCTCATCCTGCCCTACCCTGCTCGAAAAGTACGCGTGGCGCCACAATAGAATACTTCAGTCTATACGCCAGCCCATAACGAATAATGGGTCAGGAACATTCGCAGCATATTGCGCTTCAGAGGGCTATTCCAACCAGGGGGTACTACCCCTCCCCCTAACATCCTAATAACAAACCAACGCCATGATCTGGTCAACGTGTTGTAAGATGTATTGAAACAAACGTAGACGCCGCCCACCATAGGAAGGTAGACAGATACGAAGCAGACCTGTCGTAAAAAATAATACAAACCTGCTATCTGCCTATTTAAGAAATGTATCTGGTAGAATTGCAACTTTTCACTTTCATGGTTATGTCACTACTTTGTTTATTTTTCCCTCTTTTGTTCTTTTTTCAAATTATTCATACTATGTTTAAAAGCATTCTGGCAGATATATCACTTGGCATCTTTGGTTGAACTTTGACCTGAAAAGAGTCTTACAACGCTGCCGTAAGAATCTGGAAGCTTTTTTCGTGACTACTTCTCTTACGATTTTATCCCCCTACTTGTAGAATATCGTGGTTTTACAATGTGAAGTGATTTTAAAGTCAATTATCATTATTTCTTCTAGCTTGCGAGGATCCAGGAGAAATCGACAATGGCAAAAAGCAAGGAACCAGCTTCCTTACAGGCGACAAAGTGACGTACAGCTGTAATGATAACTACCGGATGGACGGCAAAGCTGAATTGACCTGTTCAGAAGTCGCTAAATTTACATTCGAATTCCAACCAAATAAGCCATCATGCGAACGTAATATATCTTCCTCATTATCAAATTACAATTCAATTTGTTTACAAATGGTAAGAAAGCACCCATTTACCGAATAGTTGATTCTTTTTTAACCTTCATGATATAACGTGAACATCCATGTACTATTGTATCTATATTCTGTGATTTTTAGACGGCATATAAAGATCAAAGACCCACTTGTAATAGAAATATACACCGTCATAAGTGGCCAACCTATGCTATTATTTCCCAATAAAATAATAGGAGGAAATAAATGCACTTTTGATCATTGATAAACTAATAAAATTTATACTCATATCGAACTGACTTAAAAACGTAAACAGTTTTTCACACGCTAAACCCTCATAAACCATTATAATTCCAATCACCAAATAATCATACAATTTATTTTCATCAATTTCATCAACAACTTTGTCGAAACTATAAAGTAATATATGAATTTGTTGAAGGTATAGTGTATCCCTTTTGCAGCCAACATCAAATTATGTAGAACTTTGCAGGAATTATGATTTTTTCACGAATGTCCTATTTGTGAAATTTAAACGTTATCAGTGTCCTAATATTCAGATTATGCAAGGAAACCTGTTTACTTTCTAGACTTCACTGTCCGACACTATTGAGTGACTGACTGACTCCTTTTGTTCTTTAGTAATAACATACATAACATGGGCTGTAAAGGATACATGAGCATTATTTTGTCCACATCAATTACCCACTTCTTGTAATGGCCAAAGTTAAGCTGATTAAATCTTTGCATAGCACAATACGTACGTCCATTCGGTACAAGGGTCTGATAATCAGACTATTTGATTAAACGACTGCAGTCGCTATTTTTTTCTCGACAACTAACGGTCGTTATTTTCACAAATTTTTTTTTTTTTCGAGCCCTTCTGTTTTGAGGGAAGTTCTGAATTAGTATTATCTTTCAAATGTCATTTTTTTGGCCTGCAAATGGGACATAGTACCATTACCTATTAAAGAAAGCGATACAATTCACTTCATATGAATTTGCGTACAGTAATTAACAACTAAATTATTCATTCTCTTATACCAAGATTTATAATCGAAGAAGTATGTACAAATTAATTTGTTTTTCTCAATTTATGTTTCTTGAGAATGTGACATACTAAGCTTACATCCAGTAGTATTCAACAAAGGTCCTAATTTAACCAAATTTACAAGGGATATGAATGTACACTCACGCGCCAAGTGTCCAGAAGGTTTGTAATGTAACATCAATAGCCAACTACTCTTATAGAAAGCAGAAAAAAGGAGAAGCAGAATAGCGAAATTAACGAAGTTTATGATGTCTCTGTACACGACAAACAGGAGAGTTGTCCGTGCATATGCCATTCTTTTTTTCTTTAATATTTTTCTGCGCGCATTCAAATGAACTCATTACAAGAGATAAAAAGGGCTTATTTTGAACAAAATTTAAGGAAAAGACGTTCTGTACGTCTGTCATTTATATCATGTGAAAGACTAGGAGAATTTTGAAATGTTAAAATTCCCCGGCAAATTATAATGCACACATTTTTCCCTTTTGATTTTTTTTTTAAATATCAGAGATCGGTTTTGGGAAGGGTCTGAGATTTTAATCTACAAATCGTGATTATAATGCACACAATTTCTAAACATTAATAGATAAACACATCTTATGCATGTATATGAGGATGGGGGGGGGGGGGGTTGGGTGCACAAACAAATAAATAATGGAGTTATTATGCCCTCGGAAATGATACAATGCTCAGATATCATTTTGCAAGATATAAAAAGGATAAATCCTGGTGAGATTCGAGAACGTTTTGTATTTGAGTCCATGTAGGGTATAATGCCCTAAAACTGTGTGTCTTAAAAAGGTGCCAAACAGTGAGGGTAGATGTTTGCCTCCATCAAGAGGGGGGGGGGGGCTAAATAATGTTTGTCCCTTCATAATACCAACGGGCCCCATAGGAAGACAATAGAAAAATAACTCTGAAATAATTTGTTCATGTATAATGAATAATAGCCTTTATTTTGCTCTTAAACGCAAAGTTTCAACATTAAAAACTCAACATTCACTCGTTTAATCGATACACTCCCTCACACATGAAAGCATCATTTTTAGGCTTACATTCGAGGAGCCTTCATATGCCGAGGCCCTGAAAGTGTGAGGCTTTTATCAAGGCCCTTTTATCAAGTGGAAGAGGCCAACTCGTTTCGCCTCCTTTCATGCACAAGGTTTTTACTGTTCTGCAATAGATTTTCTACATTTCGGAAAGCAATATCAATATATATATAGGGGGAGGTGGGATAAGTCCAAGGAGTTAGGGAGGAGGAAAGGAAGGGGGATTTATTTTGGGGAAATTGTGATTTAATAAAACAAAACAAAACTCATGATTTCAATTCTGTATAATGATACCATGAGAAATATGAAACTCATTTAAAAAAAAGTATTCAGTCTTATCCTGAAGAAAAGAGCAATGCTTGTTCTAGTTTTTTAGATGATATAACTGTGTAGTGCGATAATACTTTCCTATTATGTAATTGTGATATATTTTAGTTATTGTTCATTCTCATTGTACTGTGCTGTGTGTTTCCCATTCCTATTCATAGTACCATCGCGTTAATCGGATTATCTCAACATAAATTTGGCATGGGGGGATTTGTAGCTTGGCACTATGGGGATTAACCCTGTGGCATGATAAGTGTTAAAAATGAATTATGTTGTATTTATGTTGATTATATAATGATAAAAAAGCTTTGTTATAAGTATTTTGCAGTTTTGTATAAACTAGGACTATGGAGAAATATTTTGTTTCTATGTTGTGTACGATAAAAAATTGGAGTTTCAAGAAATAAAATCAATGAATACAAAAAGGTAAGTAAAGATAGATTTAGCAGAAGAGAGCGCTTTTGAAAATAAAGCTTGTTAATTCAGGCATGAAAACCATAGGGAAAATGTACAATCAAAAGTTTAATATATAAACAAAGTTTCAAAGCAATCCAAGTCTTAAAGAAAAAGTTATTAGGAAAACGGAATTTAGATGAGTGACCAGTCATTCATTTAAGCTTGTAAGGCAATGGGCTAAGATAAGGTTATAATATCCAATACAAACATCAGATAAAGGCAATATTTAATACAGATTATAATGATAAAGAAATTTGGCAGAAACAGGGCCTTATATCAGTAAGCCTGATAATTTATGTGTGAAATTCGTAGAATACATCGACAATCATTAGGAAAAGATATGAGCCAAGTTTCAGAACAATTCAAGCCTTGGTTCAAAAGTTATTGTTAAAAGGGGGGGGGGGCGGTGGCGGCGGTCATCCCAAAACGCCGGCCAAAAAAGAAAGAGAGAGAGAAAAAAATGAAGAGGACGTACGAAGAAAAAGGAGCAGACAAAGAAACATTTTTCAAAATTCAGACAAGGATTAAGAGTCGAGAACGGTACAACGAATCGTCTTCTCTGTTGCTCTAATAATTTAATGAAACGTCAAAGCTTCCGCGCCTCGCGCGGGAGGGGGAAAACTGAATTCAGACAAGGATTAAGAGACGAGAACGGGACAACAAATCTTCTTTCTCTAATAATTTAATGAAACGTCAAAGCTTCCGCGCTTCGCGAAGGAGGGGAGGGGGGAGCCCCCCTCCTTAGCTTCACCCCTTAAAATAAAATCATAGCCACGTGCCTGCCGTAATGCACATCTAGACATACATATCTATAAGCCTAAAATTAATTTGAAGGAGATTGATGACCAGGTCTGACGGGGCCAAAAAGCGAAGGCATATATTCGTATTTCATGCGTATGATACACGAGTGTTATCGCAGTTGGTTAAAGGAGACATGCAAACAGAATAGTTGGTTAACATTAAATGAAACCTAACCCCAATGCATAACTTTAGTTGTTCTGAGAGATTTATTGCATCCTTGCCCATCAATCTACAAGATTCTCCACCTAAGTGTATGAGAAAGGCATAAACCAAGAATCAAGTACAGTTTTTCAGCAAGACATGGGCATTGCCATTTTCTTGTTAGCATGACGCACTATATTATATGCGAAGTCGTTTATCAAATAAATGTATTCAAATTTATGGATGCTTCCTTCCCAGGTGTTTGTGGTGTTGAAGCATTTCATTTTACTTGCGATTATCATTTGTACTACAATTGCTAGAACGCACAATCAGTTGGTGCTGTTCTAGGGTGAAGGTATCGCATAAATAGAATTGATTTTCAACCACTATATAACGTCACGTTTGCAAGAAAATGGCTGCGCTCATGTCATGCTAAAAGGCATTTCATCATGAAAAGATATCTTCATTTATATATCTCTTGTATACACGTTCGTAAGATTTATTGTACATCAAAAGGTAGGAATTCATCTTGTTTTTCAGAATACCTACACTTATTCTTTGGGGTTAGGTTTCCATTAAGGATTTATAAACTCTTCCAAAAACAGTTTGGAAACTCACATATATACCTAATTGATTATCATCGTTAAGTTTTGTATAAGTAAAAAGCGTGGTTATTCTTCTTGTTAGTCATAGAACTTGCTATACGTCAGTATAAGGGGCAATGTCAAATGGGAAATGTTGTAAAATGACTGCTCTTGTTCGGCTGTGCATTCTTCTATAAATTCTTTGAAGAGTGTAGGGCTGCTGTGTAGTACAGTCCTGTACAACCGAATACCAGTGCTTACCAGTGAATTTAGCAACTGTTCACTTTTGACCTTGCCCCTTTTCTGATGGACTGCTCATTCCATGGCTGCAAACCTTTTTGATGGGTTTACATCCTCACCGTGTAAGTAGGTAGTCATCTAGTGCTATTGTTAATTTTGTCTAGATCAAAATGAACTTTGACGAGAATCATGGCCATGTTGTAAATCACGTATATGATGTTCATTCAGTGGTAACACATTTATGTAGAAAGACCTTAAACAAAATACTCAACTTAATAGTCTCCAGTGATTGTAAGATATTGGTAAATTTAGCCTAATTTATTGATTGTATTAACTCCAGTAGACTGTTGAAAGTGTTTGTTAAAGGTACTATATGTCCCATTTACAGGCCAAAAAATTACAAAGGTTAAATTCCAACGGCATTTGAAAGACAATACTAATTTAGAACTTCCTTAGAAACGAAAGGGCTTGAAAATGGCTTTAAGGGGGGAAATGATGACCATTAGATGTCGAACCGACTTAAGTGATTGCAATAACCTAAGTACACGTAAAAGTCTGATTTTCAAACCCTTTTACCGAATGGTCCTACGTTTTGTGCTGCACAAAGATTCACTCAGTTTAAGGTTGGCCATTACAAGTAGTAGGTTATTAATGTAGACAAATGCGCATGTACCTCCCAATAAACAAAATCACGTGAAAATCACGTCAATATCAAGGTATCGACTTGAGGAGAGTAACGTTCTTCAAACACCTGACATTTACGTAAATGTGTTAATACGTTTATTGCACTAGGTCACTTAAAACACACGTACACTAAATAACGCAATTGTCACTGCAATATCACCATTATAATAACGTGATTATCCCTACCTTGGAGACCATGGTTTGTAAACCTGATACTCCCGTTTTTGTTTGGTTAGGAAATTACATCTTCATAAACGAAATTATCACATTCTTTAGAAGTTTTAGAATCGCATCACAGAAACAAGTGAAGCGTTAGTGATAGTTTTAGTCAGAATATCTGCGTGAAATTCACGTGAATATTACGAGGCTGACTTGAGATGAATCATCTTCTTCATTCACGTGAAATTTACGTCGAAGAGGAAATATGTTACTGTAACCTGCGTTCAACCCAATAATTACGCAGATTTTACACAATAAATGAACCAAAATAATGACGTTCTCATCCCGTTTCTGAACATCGTGTTTTGGATCTTCCTTAATTACGTCCAGGCGCGCCGGAAGCAGTTTGGGATTAGAGGGGGTGTGTGTGTGGGGGGGGGGGGGGGGGCTGGGGGGGGGGGGGGGGTTGGGTGCAAACATCCCAGAAGAGAAAGCTAGTTGCAACTGGTCCAGTTGATGAACCAGTTAATGCCAACTGGTAACCCTGGCAATTGAAATAGGCTAAATGATCCAGTTGATCCAGGCCAGTTAGAATTCAACTGGTCTAGCTGAGCCATTAGAACCATTTGGTAAAACTTCCGACCAGTTGAACGGCAACAACACTGCAATACTGGTACGTCTGTATTCCCAATGTAAAGGCATTGGTAATAAGTAGACTTACATAATTTAATTAATCGAAATGTTTTCATATACTTATATTTTATTGCAATCATTTTAGTTCATAGTTAATGTTTTCCTTATTCATGTTTAATTAAATGTAATTTATACGAAGTAGCGAAATGTCCCCATTACTGGTAATTAATATTTGTAGTATTTTCGAAATGAATTGCATATAACTAAATCATCAGTAATTAAAAATTATGCTGTAAATTCAGATAAATTGTTTAAAAACATTGATCTGCACGCACCCCATATTCAATATGCAAATTATTTGGTGTCAGCTGGTTCAACTGGAAATATGCAAACAGTCAGTCATCAACTGGTGCAACTGGAAATATGCCAACAGTCAGTTATCAACTGGTGCAAATAGAAAAATGCAAACAGTCACGGGATTATCACCACGGAACTTAAATGGTAACTGTGAAACCATCAAGACACCCCAAAATAACTCATTGTTCACACCTAAATATCACGGATTCACAGCTTAGAGTAGTAATCAGTTTGAGTCACGAGATCATCACCACGGAACTTATGGTAACTTTGACCACCATTTAAAAGGGTGTTTTCAGACACCTAAGAATTACTAATTTTTCACACCTGGAAATCACGGATGCCCAGCTTATATTAATAATCCGTTTGAGTCACGAGATCATCACGGCGGAACTTATGGCAACTTAGACTACCATTTAAAAAGTTGTTTTAAGACACCTAATAATTACTAATTTTTCACACCTAAATACCACGAATTCACAGCTTAGAATAGTTAGTAATCAGTTTTAGCCACGTGATCATCACCAAGAACGTTATGGTAACTTTAAAACCATTTAAAAAGGTGTTTTAAGACACCTAATAATGACTAATTTTTCACACCTATAAAGCACGGATGCCCAGCTTAGATTAATAATCCGTTTGAGTCACGAGATCATTACCGCGGAACTTATGGCAACCTTGACTACCATTTAAAAAGGTGTTTTAAGGCACCTAATAATTACTAATTTTCACACCTAAATATCACGAGTTCACAGCTTAGATTAGTAATCAGCTTGAGCCACGTGATCATCACCAAGAAAGTTATGGTAACTTTGAAACCATTCAAAAGAGGTGTGTAAGACACCTCAAAATTACTTATTTAATACAACCAGAGATTCACGGACAGAACAATAAGACGATTAGCCGGTGTAAGTAACGTGATTATTACCATCAACCTTGGATAGCCTGTGAAACCAATCGATAAAGGTGCTTAAAAGACCAAATAATTACCTATTTATTACCACCATCGGTTAACGGAAAAAAAACTCGTTGCTTGGTCAAGTGGTTATTTGGTCATAAACACTTGATTTACAGAGGTAAGTGGAATCACGTTACTCCAGTCGCGTGATAAAACTGTTGTTTTTAGGTTAGATGAAAACGTGAACAGGATTACCTTTTTTGTTTAAATGAAAGCACGTGTCGATAATGTTTAAATCTAGTTCAAAAGTCACCATACTTTAAAATCACTTAAAATACACTCCCAAAAGAGGTTATTTTTTAGTGTTCTGTTTATTGGGCTGTAACAGCTCATTTTATGTTATTACCAAATGAAAAAGTCAGTCAGTCACTGATCAGATGTCTCTGAGAGTTGAAGTCTAGAAGGTAAACAGGTTTCCATGCATAATTTGAATACTAGCACACTGCTAATGTTTAAATTTCACAGGTAGGACATACATGACATATTCATAATTCCAGCAAAGTTCTACAACATTTGATATTGGCTGCAAAACGGAAATAGTATCTTTAAGAGAAAGCGGTTTTAAGAGCAGAGGCGTGATCGTTCAAAACAATTTATCTTTGGAGAGAAAACGTTGTTTTGTAAAATGACCATTAGAAAATTACGTCATGACAAATCAAATTTGTGTGTATGATGTGCATGCACACTACTAAATCATAATATTCCTGTTTTTCTTATTTACTCAATGTACATTGTAGTCTTATCATGTGGCGACGCACCTGTTGTAGAGAACGGAGTGGGAACACCAAGCGCCACGCCCTCTGTTCCTGGTAGTACTGCATGGTATGATTGCGATGATGGCTACAGGAGGGATGGGGCAGGAGACATTAGCTGTCAAGATGACGAAACGTGGCAGACGGCACCAACATGTATCCGTAAGTAGCTTCTCTATTCCTACGATAAGATATGTAAAGCCATATTTACAACTGGCCGAGCATCTACGTGTCAATAATGTGTCCTTGCTATAACACAGTTGACAAAGCTAGACAGTACATCAATGTTGAAACTTTGTTATGTGGATGACACATTTGGCACCTCCTTTATTCTTTACTACCCCTAATGATGTAATCTGTCACAGTATTTTACTGAAACTGTTCGGTGCAGGGTATGCTATGATTTTCGTCTAAAAAGAAGGTCATAGCCCGTAATTTTGTAAAGACAACCCAGCTGGTCTATTGTAAACCAAGATTCTGATATAGCAGCGATGTCAACACTGTTCAAAGAAGGAAATGTCTATATATTACAAAAGTCATCAGTAAAGATAGATTTAGCAGAAAAGGGCGCTTTTGAAGATAAAGTTTGTCAATTCAGGCATGAAAACCATAGGGAAAATGTACAAATCACAAGTTTAAGAAATGAGCACTGTTTCAGAGCATTCCAAGTCTTAAAGAAAAACTTATGATAAAAACGGTATATAGATGAGTGATCAGTCATTCAATAAAATAATAAGGCAATGGGCTAAGATTAGGTTAAGATCTAATAAGAAAATTAAGAGAAAGTCAAAGTTTGATACAATGATTGTAAGATATTTGTAAATTGAGCCTAATTTATTGATATTGAAAACTCCAGTAGACTGTTGAAAGTGCATGTTTAAGCTACTATGTCCCAAAATTTGCAAATTTGACCAGAAAACTGAATCGTATAACGAGTAGAATTGAAATGTGAAATGGAAAATCTTCTTTTAAAAGTATGGACAGAGGTAATCATTTTAAAAGTCAAACTGATTAATTACTTAAGTGCTACAGTTTATGCATACCTTGTCTTCACCCTCATTACGTACCGATGTTTCTTATCTACGCCTTTTCCCTCCCTCGTGCCAGCGCACCCTTAGATCAATATACACCTAGCTATAGGTGTATAATGCTCCCCATTGGAGTGTAGATTGTGCATTGTAAAGTGCAGAATCGGCATTGAATCCAGTGACCGGACTAATGATACTGTAAGCTCTTTGGTCGGCTAACTTGTAAAGTTAAACTTGTAACTTGTAAAGTACTTCATTACTATTGCTGTTAATATTATCGAATATACCAACATGATAGGATGATCAATTTATAACGTTACTGAAAGTTACAATTGAATGTTTTTTTTTTTTTATACAGAAAAAACATGTGGCGACATCGATGTTGTAGTTAATGGAGCCTACGCGGCTGATACCATTCCTGCCACTCCCGGAACCCAGGCAACTCTTTCGTGTGATGCTGGATACGAAGCAGTTGACTCAAGCCCCATTGACTGTGAAGCAACTGACGGAGGTAATGGCGATCCATCATGGACAGGTGTAAGCTCTTGCCGATGTAAGTTCACATATTACTCCATGCCGAGTATCAATCTATTCATTACAACACGGAGTATGAGAAACAATCGGCCAAATTCAAACCTTCAAGTGCTTCCATGCACCCTAAGTTTTATTGCATATTCCCGACTTTATATATTGCTTGCTCCTCTTCCTTGCAATGATTTTACTAATGACCGGTCATTAGCATGTGGTAATGACCAGTCATTATCAAAATTACGTGTTAGGCAAAATAAATGCCTGGTCGCGTGAACGCTCTCAACCAATCATTTGATTAGGATCCGCTTCATCACCTTATAAATCGCTTTGTTTGGTATGAGTAGAAAATGTGTGTATTCCTCTTTAACATGATACCCATGTTATGATTTTTTAGTCATGGAACTTGCATTACATCAATATAAGGGGCAATGTCAAATGTGAAATGTCGTAAAATGACTGCTTTTGTTCGGCTGTGCATTCTTCTTTAAATTCTTTGAAGAGTGTAGGGCTGATGTGTAGTACAGTGCATTGCATACCAATGCCAGTGCATGCTTACCAGTGTATTTTGCAACTGTTCACTTTTGATCTTGCTTCTTTTCTGATGGACTGCTAATTCCATTGCTGCAAACCTTTTTGAAGGGTTCAGATTCCTATGATGTAAGTAGGTAGCCATCTAGTGTTCTTATTAATATTGTCTACATCAAAATCAACTTTGACCAGAATCATGGTTATGTTGTAAATTAGATTTATGATTTTCCTATTCTATTTCATTCAGTTGTAAAACATTATTATAGGAAGACTTTACACAAATATAACAAAAAAGTACTAAAGTTTATAGTCTCCAGTGATTGTAAGATATGTGTACATTTAGCCTAATTTATTGATATTGAAAACTCCAGTAGACTGTTGAAAGTGCTTGTTAAGAAGATCCGGTTTTAAGAGCAGAGGGGAGATCATTCAAAACAATTGATCTTTGAATACAAAACGTTGTTTTTTTCCCCATCTTTAAAATGACCATTAGAAAAATTACGTCATGACAAATCAAATTTGTGTGTATGATGTGCATGCACACTACTAAATCATAATATTCCTGTTTTTCTTATTTACTCAATGTACATTGTAGTATTATCATGTGGCGACGCACCTGTTGTAGAGAACGGAGTGGGAACACCAAGCGCCACGCCCTCTGTTCCTGGTAGTACTGCATGGTATGATTGCGATGATGGCTACAGGAGGGATGGGCCAGGAGACATTAGCTGTCAAGATGACGAAACGTGGCAGACGGCACCAACATGTATCCGTAAGTAGCTTCTCTATTCCTACGATAAGATATGTAAAGCCATATTTACAACTGGCAGAGCATCTACGTGTCAATAATGTGTCCTTGCTATAACACAGTTGACAAAGCTAGACAGTACATCAATGTTGAAACTTTGTTATGTGGATGACACATTTGGCACCTCCTTTATTCTTTACTACCCCTAATGATGTAATCTGTCACAGTATTTTACTGAAACTGTTCGGTGCAGGGTATGCTATGATTTTCGTCTGAAAAGAAGGTCATAGCCCATAATTTTGTAAAGACAACCCAGCTGGTCTATTGTAAACCAAGATTCTGATATAGCAGCGATGTCAACACTGTTCAAAGAAGGAAATGTCTATATATTACAAAAGCCATCAGTAAAGATAGATTTAGCAGAAAAGGGCGCTTTTGAAGATAAAGTTTGTCAATTCAGGCATGAAAACCATAGGGAAAATGTACAAATCACAAGTTTAAGAAATGAGCACTGTTTCAGAGCATTCCAAGTCTTAAAGAAAAACTTATGATAAAAACGGTATATAGATGAGTGATCAGTCATTCAATAAAATAATAAGGCAATGGGCTAAGATTAGGTTAAGATCTAATAAGAAAATTAAGAGAAAGTCAAAGTTTGATACAATGATTGTAAGATATTTGTAAATTGAGCCTAATTTATTGATATTGAAAACTCTAGTAGACTGTTGAAAGTGCTTGTTTAAGCTACTATGTCCCAAAATTTGCAAATTTGACCAGAAAACTGAATCGTATAACGAGTAGAATTGAAATGTGAAATGGAAAATCTTTTTTTTAAAGTATGGACAGAGGTAATCATTTTAAAAGTCAAACTGATTAATTACTTAAGTGCTTCAGTTTATGCATACCTTGTCTTCACCCTCATTACGTACCGATGTTTCTTATCTACGCCTTTTCCCTCCCTCGTGCCAGCGCACCCTTAGATCAATATACACCTAGCTATAGGTGTATAATGCTCCCCATTGGAGTGTAGATTGTGCATTGTAAAGTGCAGAATCGGCATTAAATCCAGTGACCGGACTAATGATACTGTAAGCTCTTTGGTCGGCTAACTTGTAAAGTTAAACTTGTAACTTGTAAAGTACTTCATTACTATTGCTGTTAATATTATCGAATATACCAACATGATAGGATGATCAATTTATAACGTTACTGAAAGTTACAATTGAATGTTTTTTTTTTTTATACAGAAAAAACATGTGGCGACATCGATGTTGTAGTTAATGGAGCCTACGCGGCTGATACCATTCCTGCCACTCCCGGAACCCAGGCAACTCTTTCGTGTGATGCTGGATACGAAGCAGTCGACTCAAGCCCCATTGAGTGTCAAGAAACTGACGGAGGTAATGGCGATCCATCATGGACAGGTGTAAGTTCTTGCCGAGGTAAGTTCACATATTAATCCATGCCGAGTATCAATCTATTCATTACAACACGGAGTATGAGAAACAATCGGCCAAATTCAAACCTTCAAGTGCTTCCATGCACCCTAAGTTTCATTGCATATTCCCGTACTTTATATATTGCTTGCTCCTCTTCCTTGCAAAGAGAAATAATAGGAATATTTGAAAAGTATTAATTTCATATTTTTCGTAGAAAGGGTGAATTGATTAGAAGCCAGTTATGTCCTCAGGAGGTAGTTGCCTGTTTGGAGATTCTCAACAAAACATGATCGATGTTTACTTTATGATTGCTTTCACTTGCTATTCAAGCTTAGACCAAAGTATGATATTGATATAAAGATATGAATATTCAAGTTACATAGTCAAACGGATTGATATACATTTTTGATTTGATTTGATTTTGTATACATTTCTGTTTTAATATGAATTTGTTTTTACATGTACAAAGTACATATGAATTCAATAATGACATAAAACAATGAAATAAGATTGTATAGAAGACAAAATAGAAATTTTGAAGAACTGAAAATGATAACGAAACACTGTTGATTCAAATGTCAACAGTGAAACTGACGGGCAGGCTATAAAAATTAATGCTTTAGGCCCATACAGAGTAGGAATTATAAAATCAAAATCCGGTGATTAGAGATTAGTATTAAAAGGAAAATAATGTAGCAAATTTGACCAGAAAACTGCATCGTATTACGAGTGAAATTGACATTTGAAATGGAAAATCTTCTGAAAAAAGTATGGACAGAGGTAATCATTTTAAACAGTCAAACTGATAAATGACATGAGTGCTACAGTTTATGCATAACTTGTCATCACTATCATTACGTTCCGATGTTTCTTATCGTCGCCTGTTCCCTCGCTCGTGCATGCCAGCGCACTCTAAAAACGCCGAGCATTATACACCGAGCTATAGGTGTATAATTAATAATATAATTGGAGTGTAGATTGTAAAGTGCAGAATCGGCATTGAATCCAGTGACCGGACTAATGATACTGTAAGCTCTTTGGTCGGCTAACTTGTAAAGTACTTTAGAAGAAACATTCATTACTATTGCTGTTAATATTATCGAATATACCAACATGATAGGATGATCAACTTATAACGTTACTAAAAGTTACAATTGAATGGGGTTTTTTTAAACAGAAAAAACATGTGGCGACATCGGTGTTGTAGTTAATGGAGCCTACGCGGCTGATAACGATCCTGCCACTCCCGGAACCACAGCAACTCTCACATGTGAGCCTGGATACGAAGCAGTTGACTCAAGCCCCATTGACTGTGAAGCAACTGACGGAGGTAATGGCGATCCATCATGGACAGGTGTAAGCTCTTGCCGATGTAAGTTCACATATTACTCCATGCCGAGTATCAATCTATTCATTACAACACGGAGTATGAGAAACAATCGGCCAAATTCAAACCTTCAAGTGCTTCCATGCACCCTAAGTTTCATTGCATATTCCCGTACTTTATATATTGCTTGCTCCTCTTCCTTGCAATGATTTTACTAATGACCGGTCATTAGCATTTGGTAATGACCAGTCATTATCAAAATTACGTGTAAGGCAAAATAAATGCCTGGTCGCGTGAACGCTCTCAACCAATCATTTGATTAGGATCCGCTTCATCACCTTATAAATCGCTTTGTTTGGTATGAGTAGAAAATGTGTGTATTCCTCTTTAACATGATACCCATGTTATGATTTTTTAGTCATGGAACTTGCATTACATCAATATAAGGGGCAATGTCAAATGTGAAATGTTGTAAAATGACTGCTTTTGTTCGGCTGTGCATTCTTCTTTAAATTCTTTGAAGAGTGTAGGGCTGATGTGTAGTACAGTGCATTGCATACCAATGCCAGTGCATGCTTACCAGTGTATTTTGCAACTGTTCACTTTTGATCTTGCTTCTTTTCTGATGGACTGCTAATTCCATTGCTGCAAACCTTTTTGAAGGGTTCAGATTCCTATGATGTAAGTAGGTAGCCATCTAGTGTTCTTATTAATATTGTCTACATCAAAATCAACTTTGACCAGAATCATGGTTATGTTGTAAATTAGATTTATGATTTTCCTATTCTATTTCATTCAGTTGTAAAACATTATTATAGGAAGACTTTACACAAATATAACAAAAAAGTACTAAAGTTTATAGTCTCCAGTGATTGTAAGATATGTGTACATTTAGCCTAATTTATTGATATTGAAAACTCCAGTAGACTGTTGAAAGTGCTTGTTAAGAAGATCCGGTTTTAAGAGCAGAGGGGAGATCATTCAAAACAATTGATCTTTGAATACAAAACGTTGTTTTCTTCCCCATCTTTAAAATGACCATTAGAGAAATTACCTCATGACAAATCAAATTTGTGTGTATGATGTGCATGCACACTACTAAATCATAATATTCCTGTTTTTCTTATTTACTCAATGTACATTGTAGTCTTATCATGTGGCGACGCACCTGTTGTAGAGAACGGAGAGGGAACACCAAGCGCCACGCCCTCTGTTCCTGGTAGTACTGCATGGTATGATTGCGATGATGGCTACAGGAGGGATGGGCCAGGAGACATTAGCTGTCAAGATGACGAAACGTGGCAGACGGCACCAACATGTATCCGTAAGTAGCTTCTCTATTCCTACGATAAGATATGTAAAGCCATATTTACAACTGGCCGAGCATCTACGTGTCAATAATGTGTCCTTGCTATAACACAGTTGACAAAGCTAGACAGTACATCAATGTTGAAACTTTGTTATGTGGATGACACATTTGGCACCTCCTTTATTCTTTACTACCCCTAATGATGTAATCTGTCACAGTATTTTACTGAAACTGTTCGGTGCAGGGTATGCTATGATTTTCGTCTGAAAAGAAGGTCATAGCCCGTAATTTTGTAAAGACAACCCAGCTGGTCTATTGTAAACCAAGATTCTGATATAGCAGCGATGTCAACACTGTTCAAAGAAGGAAATGTCTATATATTACAAAAGTCATCAGTAAAGATAGATTTAGCAGAAAAGGGCGCTTTTGAAGATAAAGTTTGTCAATTCAGGCATGAAAACCATAGGGAAAATGAACAAATCACAAGTTTAAGAAATGAGCACTGTTTCAGAGCATTCCAAGTCTTAAAGAAAAACTTATGATAAAAACGGTATATAGATGAGTGATCAGTCATTCAATAAAATAATAAGGCAATGGGCTAAGATTAGGTTAAGATCTAATAAGAAAATTAAGAGAAAGTCAAAGTTTGATACAATGATTGTAAGATATTTGTAAATTGAGCCTAATTTATTGATATTGAAAACTCCAGTAGACTGTTGAAAGTGCTTGTTTAAGCTACTATGTCCCAAAATTTGCAAATTTGACCAGAAAACTGAATCGTATAACGAGTAGAATTGAAATGTGAAATGGAAAATCTTCTTTTAAAAGTATGGACAGAGGTAATCATTTTAAAAGTCAAACTGATTAATTACTTAAGTGCTACAGTTTATGCATACCTTGTCTTCACCCTCATTACGTACCGATGTTTCTTATCTACGCCTTTTCCCTCCCTCGTGCCAGCGCACCCTTGGATCAATATACACCTAGCTATAGGTGTATAATGCTCCCCATTGGAGTGTAGATTGTGCATTGTAAAGTGCAGAATCGGCATTAAATCCAGTGACCGGACTAATGATACTGTAAGCTCTTTGGTCGGCTAACTTGTAAAGTTAAACTTGTAACTTGTAAAGTACTTCATTACTATTGCTGTTAATATTATCGAATATACCAACATGATAGGATGATCAATTTATAACGTTACTGAAAGTTACAATTGAATGTTTTTTTTTTTATACAGAAAAAACATGTGGCGACATCGATGTTGTAGTTAATGGAGCCTACGCGGCTGATACCATTCCTGCCACTCCCGGAACCCAGGCAACTCTTTCGTGTGATGCTGGATACGAAGCAGTTGACTCAAGCCCCATTGACTGTGAAGCAACTGACGGAGGTAATGGCGATCCATCATGGACAGGTGTAAGCTCTTGCCGATGTAAGTACACATATTACTCCATGCCGAGTATCAATCTATTCATTACAACACGGAGTATGAGAAACAATCGGCCAAATTCAAACCTTCAAGTGCTTCCATGCACCCTAAGTTTCATTGCATATTCCCGTACTTTATATATTGCTTGCTCCTCTTCCTTGCAATGATTTTACTAATGACCGGTCATTAGCATTTGGTAATGACCAGTCATTATCAAAATTACGTGTTAGGCAAAATAAATGCCTGGTCGCGTGAACGCTCTCAACCAATCATTTGATTAGGATCCGCTTCATCACCTTATAAATCGCTTTGTTTGGTATGAGTAGAAAATGTGTGTATTCCTCTTTAACATGATACCCATGTTATGATTTTTTAGTCATGGAACTTGCATTACATCAATATAAGGGGCAATGTCAAATGTGAAATGTTGTAAAATGACTGCCTTTGTTCGGCTGTGCATTCTTCTTTAAATTCTTTGAAGAGTGTAGGGCTGATGTGTAGTACAGTGCATTGCATACCAATGCCAGTGCATGCTTACCAGTGTATTTTGCAACTGTTCACTTTTGATCTTGCTTCTTTTCTGATGGACTGCTAATTCCATTGCTGCAAACCTTTTTGAAGGGTTCAGATTCCTATGATGTAAGTAGGTAGCCATCTAGTGTTCTTATTAATATTGTCTACATCAAAATCAACTTTGACCAGAATCATGGTTATGTTGTAAATTAGATTTATGATTTTCCTATTCTATTTCATTCAGTTGTAAAACATTATTATAGGAAGACTTTACACAAATATAACAAAAAAGTACTAAAGTTTATAGTCTCCAGTGATTGTAAGATATGTGTACATTTAGCCTAATTTATTGATATTGAAAACTCCAGTAGACTGTTGAAAGGGCTTGTTAAGAAGATCCGGTTTTAAGAGCAGAGGGGAGATCATTCAAAACAATTGATCTTTGAATACAAAACGTTGTTTTCTTCCCCATCTTTAAAATGACCATTAGAAAAATTACGTCATGACAAATCAAATTTGTGTGTATGATGTGCATGCACACTACTAAATCATAATATTCCTGTTTTTCTTATTTACTCAATGTACATTGTAGTCTTATCATGTGGCGACGCACCTGTTGTAGAGAACGGAGTGGGAACACCAAGCGCCACGCCCTCTGTTCCTGGTAGTACTGCATGGTATGATTGCGATGATGGCTACAGGAGGGATGGGCCAGGAGACATTAGCTGTCAAGATGACGAAACGTGGCAGACGGCACCAACATGTATCCGTAAGTAGCTTCTCTATTCCTACGATAAGATATGTAAAGCCATATTTACAACTGGCCGAGCATCTACGTGTCAATAATGTGTCCTTGCTATAACACAGTTGACAAAGCTAGACAGTACATCAATGTTGAAACTTTGTTATGTGGATGACACATTTGGCACCTCCTTTATTCTTTACTACCCCTAATGATGTAATCTGTCACAGTATTTTACTGAAACTGTTCGGTACAGGGTATGCTATGATTTTCGTCTGAAAAGAAGGTCATAGCCCGTAATTTTGTAAAGACAACCCAGCTGGTCTATTGTAAACCAAGATTCTGATATAGCAGCGATGTCAACACTGTTCAAAGAAGGAAATGTCTATATATTACAAAAGTCATCAGTAAAGATAGATTTAGCAGAAAAGGGCGCTTTTGAAGATAAAGTTTGTCAATTCAGGCATGAAAACCATAGGGAAAATGTACAAATCACAAGTTTAAGAAATGAGCACTGTTTCAGAGCATTCCAAGTCTTAAAGAAAAACTTATGATAAAAACGGTATATAGATGAGTGATCAGTCATTTAATAAAATAATAAGGCAATGGGCTAAGATTAGGTTAAGATCTAATAAGAAAATTAAGAGAAAGTCAAAGTTTGATACAATGATCGTAAGATATTTGTAAATTGAGCCTAATTTATTGATATTGAAAACTCCAGTAGACTGTTGAAAGTGCTTGTTTAAGCTACTATGTCCCAAAATTTGCAAATTTGACCAGAAAACTAAATCGTATAACGAGTAGAATTGAAATGTGAAATGGAAAATCTTTTTTTTAAAGTATGGACAGAGGTAATCATTTTAAAAGTCAAACTGATTAATTACTTAAGTGCTACAGTTTATGCATACCTTGTCTTCACCCTCATTACGTACCGATGTTTCTTATCTACGCCTTTTCCCTCCCTCGTGCCAGCGCACCCTTAGATCAATATACACCTAGCTACTATAGGTGTATAATGCTCCCAATTGGAGTGTAGATTGTGCATTGTAAAGTGCAGAATCGGCATTGAATCCAGTGACCGGACTAATGATACTGTAAGCTCTTTGGTCGGCTAACTTGTAAAGTTAAACTTGTAACTTGTAAAGTACTTCATTACTATTGCTGTTAATATTATCGAATATACCAACATGATAGGATGATCAATTTATAACGTTACTAAAAGTTACAATTGAATGTTGGTTTTTTTTATACAGAAAAAACATGTGGCGACATCGATGTTATAGTTAATGGAGCCTACGCGGCTGATACCATTCCTGCCACTCCCGGAACCCAGGCAACTCTTTCGTGTGATGCTGGATACGAAGCGGTCGACTCAAGCCCCATTGACTGTGAAGCAACTGACGGAGGTAATGGCGATCCATCATGGACAGGTGTAAGTTCTTGCCGAGGTAAGTTCACATATTACTCCATGCCGAGTATCAATGTATTCATTACAACACGGAGTATGAGAAACAATCGGCCAAATTCAAACCTTCAAGTGCTTCCATGCACCCTAAGTTTCATTGCATATTCCCGTACTTTATATATTGCTTGCTCCTCTTCCTTGCAAAGAGAAGTAATAGGAATATTTGAAAAGTATTAATTTCATATTTTTCGTAGAAAGGGTGAATTGATTAGAAGCCAGTTATGTCCTCAGGAGGTAGTTGCCTGTTTGGAGATTCTCAACAAAACATGATCGATGTTTACTTTATGATTGCTTTCACTTGCTATTCAAGCTTAGACCAAAGTATGATATTGATATAAAGATATGAATATTCAAGTTACATAGTCAAACGGATTGATATACATTTTTGATTTGATTTGATTTTGTATACATTTCTGTTTTAATATGAATTTGTTTTTACATGTACAAAGTACATATGAATTCAATAATGACATAAAACAATGAAATAAGATTGTATAGAAGACAAAATAGAAATTTTGAAGAACTGAAAATGATAACGAAACACTGTTGATTCAAATGTCAACAGTGAAACTGACGGGCAGGCTATAAAAATTAATGCTTTAGGCCCATACAGAGTAGGAATTATAAAATCAAAATCCGGTGATTAGAGATTAGTATTAAAAGGAAAATAATGTAGCAAATTTGACCAGAAAACTGCATCGTATTACGAGTGAAATTGACATTTGAAATGGAAAATCTTCTGAAAAAAGTATGGACAGAGGTAATCATTTTAAACAGTCAAACTGATAAATGACATGAGTGCTACAGTTTACGCATAACTTGTCATCACTATCATTACGTTCCGATGTTTCTTATCGTCGCCTGTTCCCTCGCTCGTGCATGCCAGCGCACTCTTAAATCACCGAGCATTATACACCGAGCTATAGGTGTATAATTAATAATATAATTGGAGTGTAGATTGGAAAGTGCAGAATCGGCATTGAATCCAGTGACCGGACTAATGATACTGTAAGCTCTTTGGTCGGCTAACTTGTAAAGTACTTTAGAAGAAACATTCATTACTATTGCTGTTAATATTATCGAATATACCAACATGATAGGATGATCAATTTATAACGTTACTAAAAGTTACAATTGAATGGGGTTTTTTTAAACAGAAAAAACATGTGGCGACATCGATGTTGTAGTTAATGGAGCCTACGCGGCTGATAACGATCCTGCCACTCCCGGAACCACAGCAACTCTCACATGTGAGCCTGGATACGAAGCAGTTGACTCAAGCCCCATTGACTGTGAAGCAACTGACGGAGGTAATGGCGATCCATCATGGACAGGTGTAAGTTCTTGCCGAGGTAAGTTCACATATTACTCCATGCCGAGTATCAATCTATTCATTACAACACGGAGTATGAGAAACAATCGGCCAAATTCAAACCTTCAAGTGCTTCCATGCACCCTAAGTTTCATTGCATATTCCCGTACTTATATTGCTTGCTCCTCTTCCTTGCAAAGAGAAGTAATAGGAATATTTGAAAAGTATTAATTTCATATTTTTCGTAGAAAGGGTGAATTGATTAGAAGCCAGTTATGTCCTCAGGAGGTAGTTGCCTGTTTGGAGATTCTCAACAAAACATGATAGATGTTTACTTTATGATTGCTTTCACTTGCTATTCAAGCTTAGACCAAAGTATGATATTGATATATAGATATGAATATTCAAGTTACATAGTCGAATGGATTGATATACATTTTTGATTTGATTTGATTTTGTATACATTTCTGTTTCAATATGATTTTTTTTTTACATGTACAAAGTACATATGAATTCAAGAATGACATAAAACAATGAAATAAGATTGTATAGAAGACAAAATAGAAATATTGAAGCTCTTTGTAAGCTCTTTGGTCGGCTAACTTGTAAAGTACTTTACATTCGATAACATTCATTACTATTGCTGTTAATATTATCGAATATACCAACATGATAGGATGATCAATTTATAACGTTACTAAAAGTTACAATTGAATGTTTTTTTTTTTCATACAGAAAAAACATGTGGCGACATCGATGTTGTAGTTAATGGAGCCTACGCGGCTGATAACGATCCTGCCACTCCCGGAACCGCAGCAACTCTCACATGTGAGCCTGGATACGAAGCAGTTGACTCAAGCCCCATTGACTGTGAAGCAACTGACGGAGGTAATGGCGATCCATCATGGACAGGTGTAAGTTCTTGCCGAGGTAAGTTCACATATTACTCCATGCCGAGTATCAATCTATTCATTACAACACGGAGTATGAGAAACAATCGGCCAAATTCAAACCTTCAAGTGCTTCCATGCACCCTAAGTTTCATTGCATACTCCCGTACTTTATATATTGCTTGCTCCTCTTCCTTGCAAAGAGAAGTAATAGGAATATTTGAAAAGTATTAATTTCATATTTTTCGTAGAAAGGGTGAATTGATTAGAAGCCAGTTATGTCGTCAGGAGGTAGTTGCCTGTTTGGAGATTCTCAACAAAACATGATCGATGTTTACTTTATGATTGCTTTCACTTGCTATTCAAGCTTAGACCAAAGTATGATATTGATATAAAGATATGAATATTCAAGTTACATAGTCAAACGGATTGATATACATTTTTGATTTGATTTGATTTTGTATACATTTCTGTTTTAATATGAATTTTTTTTTACATGTACAAAGTACATATGAATTCAATAATGACATAAAACAATGAAATAAGATTGTATAGAAGACAAAATAGAAATATTGAAGAACTGAAAATGATAACGAAACACTGTTGATTCAAATGTAAACAGTGAAACTGACGGGCAGGCTATAAAAAGTAATGCTTTAGGCCCATACAGAGTAGGAATTATAACATAAAAATCCGGTGATTAGAGATTAGTATTAAAAGGAAAATAATGTAGCAAATTTGACCAGAAAACTGCATCGTATTACGAGTGAAATTGACATTTGAAATGGAAAATCTTCTGAAAAAAGTATGGACAGAGGTAATCATTTTAAACAGTCAAACTGATAAATGACATGAGTGCTACAGTTTATGCATAACTTGTCATCACTATCATTACGTTCCGATGTTTCTTATCGTCGCCTGTTCCCTCGCTCGTGCATGCCAGCGCACTCTTAAAACGCCGAGCATTATACACCGAGCTATAGGTGTATAATTAATAATATAATTGGAGTGTAGATTGGGTATTGTAAAGTGCAGAATCGGCATTGAATCCAGTGACCGGACTAATGATACTGTAAGCTCTTTGGTCGGCTAACTTGTAAAGTACTTTAGAAGAAACATTCATTACTATTGCTGTTAATATTATCGAATATACCAACATGATAGGATGATCAATTTATAACGTTACTAAAAGTTACAATTGAATGGGGTTTTTTTATACAGAAAAAACATGTGGCGACATCGGTGTTGTAGTTAATGGAGCCTACGCGGCTGATAACGATCCTGCCACTCCCGGAACCACAGCAACTCTCACATGTGAGCCTGGATACGAAGCAGTTGACTCAAGCCCCATTGACTGTGAAGCAACTGACGGAGGTAATGGCGATCCATCATGGACAGCTGTCAGTTCTTGCGAAGGTAAGTTGACATATTAATCCCTGCCGATTTATAGAGGCCAGTTTTGTCCTCATGATGTATGGCCTGTTTGGAGATGTTCAACCAGGGATATGAGAGTTTAAAAAAATCCTGATCGATGTTCACTTCATGATTGCTTTCACTTGCTATCCAATATTAGACCAAAGTATGACATTGATATAAAGATATTGATATTCAAGTAACATAGCCCAATGGATGGATATTCATTTTGATTTGATTTGATTTGATGTGATTTGATTTCTGTTTCAAGATGAAGATATTTCAACATGTACAAAGTACATACGAATTAAGTAATGACATAAAATAATGAAATAAGATTGTACAGAAGACAAAATAGAAATATTGAAGAGCTGAAAAGGATAACGAAACACTGTTGATCCAAATGTATACAGTAAAACCGAGGAGCATGCTAAAGAAGCAATGCTAATGTGGCGCAAACCGTAAAACTTAGTTCCATAATGATAGAAAGAAGTGGTCAAAATGGTTATCAAAAATAAAATAAAAAGCGAAAGTTACAAATATACGGTATGCCAATTACATGTATAATAAGAGAAGGAGAGATATATAGAGAGGGAGAGAGCGAGAGAATCACAGAGTGAGAGACTGGAACGTGAAGATCGGGGACAAGAGTGAATATGGGATCGTTATGCACGTGTTCAAAATACCAATCCCCCAAAAGTGACCTATTATTACGTTTGAAGTAGGTCAGTCCAGGAGATTCTTACATTTTTATGAGAGAAAAATAACGCGTAATTTGTTTTGTTAATAGCAATTAGTGATTATCATTACCTTGCCTAGTTGGATAATTTATGTACAGTGTTTTTCTTGTGAAACATATCGGTAAAAATGGAGGAAGGTCATTTTTACCTGATTTTATACGTGAGCTGGCCTAGTTATTCTTCACCTTGAAAGTTTGTATTTAAACAAAATGTATCCATATGAGATCTGTAGTTTACATGAAAAACAATCCTTAAGATTTTGTTCTGTAGCAGAAGTATCCTGCTTAAATGTGCTCGTCCCGCACAGCCCCATGCCAGTGTTCAATAATTTATATATGGTATATCAAGGTATGATATACAGTGAGGAGAGCAGAAGGAAGGAGGTATTAAAGTGTATTAATAGCTCCGGTGGTTCATGAGAAGATTTTACATATATATCATGGTAATGCGGATTCCACGATGTGAAGGACTCGTAGGACTTGAGTTGTATAAACATTTTGACGAACAGTATTATCGAATAAAATGTTATCTGGAAGACTAGTGATTCTGTTGCTAAACCGCATAGGCCTATAATTATTTTTCTGCAGGTTAAGTGATAGTTTGTTTACCTTGATCCGATCTGTTGCTTCTGTAAATATTCTAATAATACATATAATTGCTTTTATGTAGCGCAAAATCCAATAAAATATTGCTCTAGGAGTCTATGTGATTTCCAGGGTACTTAATGCTAAGAAGTGTGTTTGTATTAGACTGGGAGTGAGAGATGAAAAGGTTGGAGTCATCTGCAAAAAATATAAATGAAATAAGACTCAAGGATTTTTGAATACCCTTAAGTAATACAAAGAAGATGACCTAGGAAGCTCCACAGTTAACCGGAAGTGTAGGGGAATTACGATTGTCCTTTTTTACAGATACAAATTGTGTTTTATTTTGAGATAATTACTGAATTCCTGAATTTCTTTACAAGTTCATGAGAGATACATATACGATGTGTATGGCATCGATAAGTAAAAACAATTATGCGCCTCTTATTTACAGATAAAACATGCCCCGCCTTCGAAGAGCAAGAAGATATCACAGTAAATCTTGCTGCTGGTGTAAATTACAGTGATATCGACATTTTTGCGATGACAGCCACCGACGCGGGCTGTGGACTACGTGATGTTACCTGTACTCCTGAGCCTGGGACATACACCGCAGGAGTAGGGCCGTGTGTTGTCACGTGTACGGCTACAGATACATGTGGCAATTCCTGCGATGGAACTTACACCATCACTCTTGTAAAAGGTAAACTAAAATACTATTCTTGAATTCTTAGTAGCATTTTTTTTTACAAACAATAGATTGCAGGACCTGATGTTGCCATCAAAGCTGATGAAAAGCGACCCGTTAATAATACCCTAGTTACATTTCAATTCGAATCAGGTGATTTAAAAAGGAAAAGGAAATTAAATGTACAAAATTATTGAATTAAACTATACTCATTGACATCTTTCATGAATCTGGCCATGTAATAATGCAAGGGGAAAGATCAAAGTCGGGATGGAGTTCAATAATCGGCATGCCCTTGGTATGTCAGCAAAGTGATTTGCGAGAGCTTATATCCTTTATCGATAATAATTTAAAGCCAACATATTATTTCCATAATCATTACAGACAATTATTAATAAAGATCTTCTTCAGAAGCTGTACCTTGTACTTGTAGCAAAATGAAAGGCCACATCCGAACAAAATATAACTTCTGTGCCTAAACAGACAAACGCATCATTTTACACTTTCCTACTCTTTTTACACCAACATATATATTCAAAATATAGAATACATTTAATTTATTCGCCACTGATTTTGCTGGTGCTTTTCATTCAGTATCAAGTTAGAAAATGATTGAGGAGAAAAATGCAACACTATGTGATTGTGCTCAATATCATATATCACCCCAGCAAATTTAAACATCACAAGAATGTTTGGGTAATGTAAGTGGGTTCAGAGAAATAATGGTTTTCAGGGCTGAATCGCCACTCGCTTCCTGGCCCAGATGTTGATAGTGGTGGGACAGAATGAAACTTTTATGTCCGACTTGAAAGGCTTAGCTAGATGGAATTGAATTGAATTGAATTCAATTTCGGTTTTATTGTTTAAAAAAGGACATGGCAATAGCCCAGACTAATATTGTCATATTTACAGTAAAGTACAAGATAACATGAAATAAGGTTATATATTTTACATTAAAATATAGTAGTCCAATAACAACTAAACAGAAGAACAGGTAATTACCATGGTGAATTCAATCGGATAGATTTGTTGAAAGGTTAGGGGTATGTAGTGGATGCTGGTAGTTTTCATGACAAAAGACAAACAAGTACATTTATAACAATTACAAATTAAAATACAGTGTAGATCTAGTTGATACATGGAATCATGTAGTTATCTTACCAGTTCAAAACAAGATTTCAGGAAACAAATTATTCCATGTGCATGAAGGACTATGATGAACCTCCAGCCTCTGATGGGACATGATCATACATATTACAATGGAACATCCATCTTGGCTCACAATTCTCGCAAATCCACTCTAGTGGCCCCTTATTATATACAGGGCGATTGATTAGGTACCACAAACCTTGGATAACCCGCCCCGGCCCCCACTCAGTGTTACTTAGGGTACGCGTATGCTTGTTCTCTCCCTTTGAAAGCACCCCCTATCTCAGGGCTGCCAAAATTTCTGACCCCCCCCCCCCCCCCCCCTTCGCGGGCTTTTCCGGCCTTGGAGACCCCCCCCCCCCTAAATCCGGAACACTGCTCAATGTAACCCCCTATCTATGATATTCAAGATATTTTATAACCCCCTTTTCAAATTCTCAGGAGTCCAAAGAGAGAGAGAGAGGGGGAAAGAAAACACCCCCTTTTTGAAGAAATCTTGGGGTGAAAAGTCAAATACGCCCCTCTTTAAATTTTTTTTTTTTTCTCCGGCCGGACTTTGTCGCGCGAAAAGTATCAATTCAATTCAATTCAATAAGGGTTTATTCACATGACGTTCTGGCAGCTGAAGCTGAATTGCAGGTCATTTACAATGTAAAATACATCATGATGGTTAAAATACAGCATTTTACATGTACACATCAAATAAAATTAATGACATATAAAAGGATAAATATACTAGATATATCCCGTCACTCTTCCTCTCCAAGCGCTATGGTTCTCCTTAGAACTATAAGCTAAGAAAGATAACCAACAGTCTTTTTCAAGACTATACCAACAGTCCTTTTCAGGACTACAAAACCCTCAAGAAAGATTACCGAAAGTCCTTTTCAGGACTCCTCAATCCTCCCTCTCTCTCACATGGTGCACCCGCAAGCCTACTGTATAGATACATTCATACGCATAATAAGCAGCATCATTAAACATAAAAATATACAAAATGCATGAAGCTTACTTTTTTGAATAATAATCATTTAAGATGCAAGCAAAACAGGGAATAGAGCTATTTTTAAATCGAATGGTTTTACAAATAAATTTAGAATATTTCTGTACATTTTGTTAATTAAAATTAACAATTCTTTGACTTAATAGCCATATAGAACAAAATTCATGCTTTTCTATGTTAATGGCGAAATCAAAACAAAGTTTATTCCTACGTTCTTCCAACGTTAACAAATTGCACAATTCTAGAGCATGATTATAATTATGTTTCATAATTAAGTCCCAAAATAATTCTACCTGCCCGTGTTTGTATTCGTTCAATATTATCTATTTGTTTACGGCTTTACGCGTTAGGTTGGAATGAAAAAGTGGTGCACAATACTCTAATATTGGTCTTATGTATCCAGTATAAACAATAACGAGATCACTAATAGGTAAATTAAAACGTTTCAAGGTAGGTAACATATATAACTTTCTATTGCACTTCTTTAACATTTCCTTTACTTGCGTATCCCATTTTAAATCACATTGAATATAAACTCCAAGAACTTTGATTACCTTTTCTCCATTTAAAAGTGTCTCATCAATATACAGCAGTTGGTGAGTTAGATTTTTCATAAAAGAGACCGTCATAGCAATGCATTTAGTTTGGGTTAGTTTTATATTATTGAGTAATAAAGACCCCTTTTCCAGAGATTGTGGGGAGTGGGGGGGGGGGGGGGCCGCCTTGTCAAATACCTTCATTTGAAGAAAAATAAACGCTATAACAGCTAGCGCGTCAACTAGCAAAGGTGACCGTGAGAAATATCTGGAACTCAAGAATCACCCGCAAACAAGCCTACAATAGGTACCTGAAAGACATTGTCAGCTCACCTGTAACCCAAAGCGTTTCTGGAGTTTTATACATTTTTATATATTCTTCAGGTGTGGATTCATTGAAACCGCGTGATGAATTAACTTACTCATTCAGCCTCTTAATGCCGAACATCCGAGTTGACAGCGTTTATCCGTCTTCTATTGCAATGAAGACATGACTGACAAAGGGTCAGGTTAACACTCAGCCACGAATCACATACTATCTCTCCATTAGGGGTTCCGAAAAATTCTGTCCGAGCTTGATGTTCATAAAGCCACTATGGCCCTGACCATTTCAATGCCTGACTTCTGAAGGGATATTCCGCTGTTTAGCACCTGTGTTCACTGCATTCTTCCAAGCCCCCTCAATCAGGGAGTTATACTGGGGGAGTGGAAGATGCCAATGTTGCTCCCATCTATGCCGAAAAGGGACCGTAGTATGCCGTCATCGGCCCGATGCTCCTTTTCCGCTTCATCGACGATTTACCAGAGTATCTCTCACCGAATGCAACTTGTAGGCTCTTCACTGATGATTGTAAGCTTTACAGCAACATCAAAGCAAGATGCCCTACATCTCCAGGGGGGTGTTTCACAAAGATTCTAAGTCGAACTTAACTCTAAGTTAGGCTTAAATATTATGGAGAGCCTTTTGTAGCCTTATTATGAAATATATTAAAAAGCAAAAAAGCAAGTATTTTAGACTTTTCATAAATTCCACAATAAGAACATGAAATCTCCCATGATAATAGAAAATATGAATGATTTGAATCAACATTTTATGCCTTTTTAAATAACGTTTACCAAATATTTTCAAGGATGCTAATGGCTTTCCATAATTGTTAAGTCCGACTTAGAGATAAGTTCCACTTAGGATCTTTGTGAAACACCCCCCTGGAGGATCTTGAATCGTTGCAACGCTAGGGGCGTGATTGGCTGAAGGAGTTCAATCCACTGATATGCCGGGTTCCCCAGGTTACCAAGAAACGCAAACCCATCATCAAATCCTACTCCATCTACGTACAGATCATAGATGACAAAAAATACAGCAACGTATTTAGATGTTGAGTTGCACAAGACCTCATGCAACTGGAACCTACACATCATCATTTTCACCGAAAAAGCCAACTCCCAGTCGTGCCTTTCTTCAGAAGAATATTCGACCATGTCCTAGGAAGATTACAATTTCAATGTTTTACTCTGTTTCAATTTTTCATTTGCGAACATTGACTAGATCATCATTTACATGTTTGTATGTTTTTTCCTCAATTGTAGAAGCGGTCAAGTCATGTGGGAGTCCACCTCAAGTTGATAATGGAAAGGTAAAGGCAAGCGCCGATCCCTCTATTGCTGGAAGTACTACTGCATGGTACGATTGCAATGACGGCTACGAATTGGAAGGACTAAATGACATTAGATGTCAAGATGATGCAACATGGCAGGAGGAACCAAAATGCATCGGTAAGTAGCTTCATCTCTATTCCTACTATAATATAGTTTTTGGATTGATTGATAACGATCAGTAAATACAAAGTACTATACGAAAAAGGGCACAATTCGAAAGAGCAGGGTATCCTGAATACACACCAATGATCAGGGGGGGGGGGTGTTTCACAAAGATTCTAAGTCGAACTTAACCCTAAGTTGGACTTAATATTATCGAGAGCCATTTGTAGCCTTATAATGAAATATATTAAAAAGCAAAAATTCAAGTATTTTAGAGTTTTCATGAATTCCACATCAAGAACATGAAATCTCCCATGATAATAGAAAAAAAAACGATTTAAATCAACATTTTATGCCTTTTAAAATAACTTTTAAAAAATATGTTCAAGGATGCTAACGGCTTTCCATAATTGTTAAGTCCAACTTAGAGATAAGTTCAACTTAGGATCTTTGTGAAACACCCCCAAGACATTTATATTTCGAGATGGAAATTGGAAAGGATATCTTGGATGCTGAGAGCCAGATGGGGATAGACTACACACGTATAATCAAAACTCTGCAGACACATTTACAATACCTAACAGTAGCATGTGGCTGATGGGAAATCACTCAAGCGTTATGTATTCTACGAATGTAAGCATTTAAATAGGTAAAAGGTGCGGGCAGATGATACGCCCTCTTGTGTTCATCCTGTGTTTTTATAGATCACAATAATTATAGCCAGTTTTGACACTCTTTACAGAGAATTTGTGCTTGGACTCGGTGGGCTTTGGTGATAGGAGAGCAGTTATTTTAACCTACCAGAATTATCATTTGAGATGAAGCCATTAGAAAATGAAAGGAGGAATTGAAACTTAAAGGGATAGTTGAGTTCTGTTGCAGAGGGCGCTACACAAAATAATTTTTTGAGAGATACTGAAAAACTGAGCGTCAAATTTGAAAGAACATAATATTTAAATGACAAAAATCATCTTTGTTTGATCAAAATCGGTTCAGAGACGGCTAAAATATAACGATTTCTAATACTTGTGTACCACCACAAATATTAGATATTTTGAAAAATTTGAAAAAACCGTTGAAAAAAACGAAATAACGCCTTTTTACGTCGTATTTCAGCCAATGCCGATGTTGGCTTTTTTGTTGGCATTTTCGTGTTGCTTATATTACCCACAATTAGCTGGCTCATGTATTGTTATTTTTAATTAAATAATTAATTAACGGTCACCATGTTTTTTTGAAAGTGGAGCTGAATCGGTAAGATCGTATTGGCTAATTTCACACATTTTGGAGTCTAAAATTACCTTCATAGCAATTTTAGATTCTAAAAGGGCACTATAAATGTGATAAATAAGAATAAGAGCAATAACCATGCACTTTGAAGGCATTTGCGGTCTGAAAACAGAACTCAACTATCCCTTTAAAACCTACAATGACCTCAAGCCTCAAGACTGGAAGAGAGAATTCATGTATGGAATTTTATTTTCCTTATATTACTTCCCCTTACCGAGCAAACTGGACGTGTAATAAAGTTTATCCTGGGCAACATTTTTGATAAAGTTTAAAAATGAAACAAAAATTTAAAATGTTGTCAATTTGTCCACCTAGTTTAATATACTTTCCATCATCAAACATAACCGTACATTGCATGATCTAGAAAAACAGTGGAACCTACCTTTAATAGTGAGGCAATCCATGAGCCATTGATGTTAATTGCATTTTTGAAAACAATTAATTATCAGAAGGTCTTTTTTTTTTCTTTACCAGGGCCCCGTCTTACAAAGAGTTACGATCGATCCAAATCAATCGTAAGTCCTCCAATCAATCGCAAGTTTGCAGTCTCCCATCTCTTATGTACATAGTTACGATTGATATCAATCGCAATTAAGTTACGATTGATATCAACTCTTTGTAAGACGGGGCCCAGTACTTTTGACCTGATAAAAGTAATGATTTTTACGTAAATGCGTTTTTATATTACGGAACTGGTGACAAAGCATCCCTTTTTTCAGAATGGGTGAGACATCGCCCCCGTAAGGGCACTTTATAGAGAAAAGGAGATGTACAACATCGGGGCAATGCCGGGGCAATGCCGGGGCAATGCCATCGAAAATGTTCGCTAGCCAAAAATTAAAAAATGGCAATAACTCTAGGATTATGTGTTCCACTGCGGCAAGTTAAGTACCACACAAAAGAGCTCAACAAATGTTTTACTTTTAGTGGTTTATCAGTAGAAGTAAAATATACTGAGGCACGACATTTTTTTAAGGGCAAAATTGTGTAAGAATTATATTCAAAACATCTAATCTTTGGCTATTATTATTGCAAACGACAATTACTTTAGATTCGATTCGTTGGTAATAAGTTCTGAGGATTACTGATTAGAGCTTTCCATTACATACCGAACGTGTTAACTCTTATACTGCCATGAGACTGCTAGCGCGCTATTGTTATAGTGCCGTGTGCATGCGAGTGTGCTATCGATTGACTGCCACGTTCATGCTTGCGAGCCACCGCTACTCTGCTTTGTTCACGCTAGCGCGCATATGTAATAACAGTTATTGTTCATGCCCATTGCACCGTGCTGAGTGCTTTTGCAGCGCTATTGAAAGTACCATCGCGTGCATCAGATTTTCGGCTTTGGTTTACGCGTCTTTGTATACAACAGTCAGATTGGATTTTCTCGAGTAATTCAGCGATTTGTTTTTTGTAAAGATTTAAATAACACGCACTTGAACCAATCTTAAAATTAACTTGGCACACAGGAGATTTGTGGCTGGCTGAATAGGGATTAGCACTGTGGCACTGGGTGCATTGTATGGGTGGCAGCTTAAGAGTTAAAAGCAAAACTATAGGGGTGGTATTCTCGAAAGCGTACTAACTTTCGTCCATGGTTTAATCCACCGACTAAGAATGGAATGCCAAGTGTCCTTATTATAGTCTCTAAATTACTATGATAACATAATTATAGCATAGTTATATTGTTTTTTTTATTGATCATGTTATTACATTTTATTTTAAATTAGTGACATATGAAATTATTCAAAAACATATTCATATGGACACTTGGCATTCCATAATTAGTCGGTCGATAAACCATGGACTAAAGTTAGTCCGCTTTCGAGAATACCACCCTAGGGGCATATAAAAAGCAGACAAAGGAGTCATGTCTGTTACGTTTGATCTGTCATGTCCGGCCGTTACGCTACATTTGTCAGCTTTTACGAGCAAATGTATAACACGATTGTTCTACAACGTAAATCTATGTTAAGCCTGTGATTATAAGCTTCTCTTACCTAAATAAGATCTTTAACCCCCCCCCCCCCCACCCATTTTGTGTCATGTCCGCTACGGTCACAAAGAGTCCTTCTTTGTCTTCAAATGTTGTTATCCATTGATCCTATTTGTTTTGAGTATAATCAATAAAATTTGAATTAAATTAAATTGAGTTGAATTAAATTGAATCAAATATTCAGTGCAATACTGTGAAAGTTGCTATACATGTGATTGATAGTTAAGTGTGTCTAAATCACAGACTGGAATATATGTGTTTAGGTCTCTCAATATTGTTTAAAAGTGTCTTAAATAACTAAAAGGGATTCTGAATGTCATGTTTGTTACGCTGGAATTGCCTTTGAATTAAACTGAGGTTTTCAGACCCCTAATTAATACATTAACGTCTTTATACGACTTATTTTTTTAAATATAAAAGTAAATAAGTGATAATAGGTGTATTGCCATTTTTTGGACACGATAAGCTGGTTAAACAGATTTAGCTATTTGCAAACGAGCAAAGCGAGAGAGTTAGATAGGAGAATGGAGCTGACAGCACTATTGCATTCTGTCTCCATTTATAAAGCTTTATCGGGATTATTGGATTTTGTTAGTAAATAAGTAACTAAAGTCTTGTTGTATTGTTTTCTGTCACCAAGCTATTAAAGGCAATACAAAGTTTTTGTATTGGGTCATGAATTTGGTTCAAATAAATATATTAGAAGCATATGCAAGTTTACAATATTCAATGATCGTTGTAGCGGTTGAAATCAAGTCTAAAGTAATGAAATTGTAAATAATAAACTTGTTATGTTGTGTAGCTCAATATAGCTTTACAAAAAAAAGTTTATTGACTACAATAGACCGATTTGCTATTCCCGTTTGTAAATAATATATCAGAACTGCATATTCTAAAATATTTTCGTGGTCGCAGCTACTAAGGAATGGCCTTAGGCGCTATTAGAGATTTTTGAAATTTACCAAGAGCACCGGTAAATTTTTGATTATTCAATTTCTCGAAAGCAGAAGTGATTTAGGGATACATTTTCTAGTACTAATAATACATTTACAGGGGCATCCAAATATATCAATATTTTAAAGAATTACTATCCATCCAATTTTCAGGATTTCCCAAAACTTTGCATTACCTTTAATCAAACTGATCAAATTCATGATATTTTGAATAAGAATACCATATAAAGGGACCAGAGCGTCGTTGCTATACTTGGAGGTTGAAGGAGTCATAGTTTTGCAGAAAATGTAAAGTTTGTAAACATTTTTATTTCTTGTTTACTTCCTGTAGCCTACAAGTATTGATCTAGTATTGATAGATTATTATTGATGAATGTGAATTTTGATCTTCTCATCACATAGCTGTAGCTAACTGTCCCCTGGGATTTATCAGGGACGGACCATCAGGCAGATGTTTCAAGCTGGTAACTGACCAAGTCTTCTTCGACGTTGCTTGCAAGGTAAAATCTCATTACAGCTCAAGATTCCACTATAGCAAGCAATATATTTATTTATTTATTTTCAGTTTAAAGATACTATGTCCCTTTTGCAGCCAACATCAAATTCTGTAGAATTATGAATATGTCATGTATGTCCTATCTGTGAAATTTAAACGTTAGCAGTGTCCTGATATTAAAATTATGCAAGGAAACCCGTTTACTTGCTAAAATGCACTGTCAGACAATAGTGAGTGACTGACTGGCTTTTTTTCTTCTTCTTTGGTAATAACATACATGCAATGAGCTATAAAGGATACATGAGCATTTGTCTACATCAATAACCCACTTCTTGTAATGGCCAAAACTAAACTGATTGAATGTTTGCGCAGCACAAAACGTACGACCATTCGGTACAATGGTCTGGAAATCAGAATATTTACTTACTGTATTCCTATCACTTAATAAGTCGATTCGACAACTAATAGTCATTATTTTCCCACTCAAAGACATTTTCAAGCTCCCTTTTTTTTATAGAAAAGTTCTAAATTAGTATTATTTTTCAAATGCCGTTGGAATTTAACCTTTTCATTTTTGTTGGCCTGCATATGGGACATAGTACCTTTAAACAGGGGTGCCCCGATCTTCCGTTAAGAAGAAAAACACTGCTGTCATGAAGGGCGCTCTGGATAAAACTGATATATACAATACGTACGAAAGTAATTTAGAAAATAGCGTGGAAAAGAGCCATAGCTAGCCTTCTAAAGATTTTCGTCTTGCACTCATCAGAGTAAACCGCAAGAATGAAACAGAAAGCCCAACCGCTACCTTAGATAGCCAATCGTAGCTTGTTATACTCTTGCCTTATTCCTTTTAGTTTCCGTTTATAATGTTCGATTTCTGCTTTCTGTTTCATTCTTGCGTTTTACTTTGATGAGTGCAAGACGAAAAGCTTAGGTATGGCTCTTTTCAACGCTATTCTCCGATTTTGTAGTACCAATCATCTTTTCAAAAGTAATTTACAAAACAAACATAACAGACAATTGTTATGTAGAAACTACAGCAGAATGAAAAATATTTACGACAAATCAAGGCACAAAATAAAATGTGCGAGAAAGATAAAATTCAAATGACTTATACTTAAAGTGTGTTGGGGAGAAAATACTGACAGTCGAAGAATATCAAGCAATAAATCAGAACAAACTCAAATAATTACTCTGGATGGAATGGGGCAAACAAGGACATATATAGTAAAGTAATGTACATCAGAAGTTGCTAACTGAAAAGGTGATTAGATCTATAATGACCTTGTTTCATTGTTGAGCATGATGTTAAATATTATTATCTCACATTTTAACTAACCAGTAAGGAAGGTTAAGCTAATTACAATTTTTATATCTGACACCGCCCTTCAGAATTAAAAAAACAACAACAAAAACAGTCCTGTCAGAGCTTGACCTAGCAGTTGTCTTTTTGTTCGAGAACACATTCCGTTCGGACAACGAAGGGGTTTTAACATGCAAGGCTGCTGCAAAGCACATTTCTTTATAGGAGCCATATTCAAAAAGAGGCATAATATGCTTTAAAGGTACTATGTCCCATTTGCAGGCCAAACAAATGAAAAGGTTAAATTCCAACGGCATTTGAAAGATAATACTAATTTAGAACTTCCCTAATAAAGGTGGGGCTTGAAAATGTCTTCAAGTGGGAAAATAACGACTATTAGTTGTCAAATCGACTTAGGAGCTATAGAGCCAATAAGTAATAGTCTTGATTTTCAGACCATTGTACCGAATGGTCATACGTTTTATGCTGCGCAAAGATTCAATCAGTTTAATTTTGGCCATCACAAAAAGTGGGATATTGATGTAGACAAATGCTAGTACCATTTACAGCTCATTTTATGTACATGTTATTACCCAAGAAGAAAAAAAGCCAGTCACTCACTCAATAGTGTCTGACAGTAAAGTCTAGCAAGTAAACAGGTTTCCTTGCATAATTTGAATATTAGGACACTGCTAACGTTTAAATTTCACAGATAGGACATACATGACATATTCATAATTCCTGCAAAGTTCTACAGAATTTGAGGTTGGCTGCAAAAGGGACATAGTACCTTTAATGTAACATTTTAAAATATTTTTGCCACCCTCCCCTCCCCAAAGCTGTAGATTACTCATGCACATTCTTCCTTGCCGTACATGCCCTAATATTTGAAAGCCGCAGAGGGATTATATTTTTCTATCAAAATATCCCCAGAGCTCGCTCGCACTCAAAGTAATATCTAAGTATCAAGTATTGACATCTAGTCAGTGGTCCCTGATATTGAAATACATCGAACCAATTTAAAATCTTTGATTCGCTATAATTTGGTACTAGCAGATTTGTTTATATTTTTATTCAAGCATGTAGTGCTCAGTCACCATATCAATGTGAATAGAACATTTCAATGCCACATCGGTTCAGATAGGCAGCGATAAACCGCGGCGTTTGTTTGTGCGTTTGTGTTTTATTCACATAAAGTGTACCACACTTCACATTTTCTATCTTGTAACACAGAACTAAGTAGGCCCTTTAATTGCTGTGCGTAGTTTGCCGTTCAATTACACGTTTAAAAGTAGAAGAAAAAATGAAAAAATAAAGAAAATAAAAAAACACAGCTGGTTTTTGTTTTCGGCTGTTTACCGTGTCATATCTGAACGAAACTTTAAAGACCGACCGAATAATTCGTTACCTACAATATTATAGTTGTCTTTCTGTCTTAGTCTGGCCGTTGCATGTTGGGGTTGGGGGGGGGGGTAACCTTTTCTATAGCACTGTATCGGTATAGCAAGATGATAAGGAAAAGAAGACAAGCCTCTGTATGTTACACACACTCACACCATAGTTTGTCATTTTAGTAACGTTTCATTTCTATCTTTGATCTAGATTGCTCATTCTAATTCAGTTCCAAATTGGCTTTAAAACATATTTTTTAGGGTAATTTTCATTCATGTGGTCCATTCAATATACGGTTTTATGTTTTAAACTATGAAATAGTGGAAAGTGACCAATATGAGAAAGAAAAGGTGATTCATTGAGACCTTAAAAAAACTCTATTTCTGACGTCATTAGACTATTTTATAACCTTTTTTTTTATTTTACCGTATCATTGTAGAGATGCAAGGCCGAAGGCGGGTCCCTAGCCCTGGCTTCTACCGCGGAACAGGCTAAAGAAGTGGCAGGATTCCTCACAGCTCAACAGAGATCTGCCAATCATTGGATCAACCTTAACCAACTCTGTGGTTCGTGGCAGACAGATAAATTGGCCGAGTAAGTACAGCCTCTTCCTCTCACCTAACAATCAAAATCAGATAACAGAATAGGCGCTCCTGGGGGGGGGGGGGGGGTAAAGGGGCACAGAACCCCCTACTACTTCAAGTAGCCTACTCCTAAAGTGCCCCATTTTAGTTTCGATGAGAGCCTTTATTTTCCTCTCTGATAAGTGCCCCTTATCACCTCTGAAAAGCGTACCTATTAACATCTGACAATTACCCCTTTTACTTTGACAAGTTCTCCTTTCTAGTAAATATCTCTCCCCTTCTCAAAAGTGCCCTTTGCTACTAAGCCGTGTTTTCTTTTTCTAATGTGATGAGTATCCCTATTAAAATGCTAAGAATGCCCCATTCCAAATATGACAAGTTCCCCCTTTCGCTTTGGATAAGTGTCTTATTTCGTTCAAATAAGTATCCCTTTTCACCCATATTTTCCATAATTGCTTAAAAATTCCCTTCGTAATAGGCGTGAAAGAATGGCACACTTGGTTTGAAGGTCCAGGCAATACATTACAAGTCGGCTCGGTGTTATAATCAGGACCCTTGTTTCATAAAACTTGCTATCAACGATAAGTAACAATAACTGTTATAAGCTACTGAAATAATCGCATCTGTCCTTGCTTCATACAAATTGCTATCAATAACAAGTAACAATAACTCTTATAAGCTACTGAAATAGTGGCATTTGTTTGGCTGTGAGCAGATTTGCAGAAATTTAAATTTGTTATTGATAACAAGTTATATGAAACAGGGCCAGATACGCTGCCAATCCTTATAACTTATTTTGAAATACATAAAAGCGATTCTGTTTACATTACAATTCACATGATTTACATCATTAGCTGCGATATTAATAATCATGTAATTGAAATATAGAAATCATTGATGCCACAGTACGCTTGAGCTCTGATAGTAACGTGAATGCTGGTATCTTTACAGAGTCAGCTCTCCAATTACCTGGCGCAACACAAAGCTAGCTGATTGTGCTGCTTCCAACAGGAGTGGACTGGCTCAAATCTGCTGCTGGAACAGACTTCCAGCTGTTTGTGAAGCTTTATAGGTAACATAAACTTATTTCTTGTTTTCTTCTATTATTTGTATTATTTTTATTGTTTCAAATAGCTGTTATATGAGTTTTATTCAACGATATAATACTTTCATGTCATCATTATTTTTTTCTCTTTTCTATATGTTTTAACGGTGTTACCTTTACAGTGAATTCAAATTTATAAATTGTGCGGTGTTACTTGGTATGAAAATTTTATTTCATTCCGGAATGTATTTACCTACAATTAATAGTCATATTAAAATGCAAAAAACAAACAAAAAAATTCAAAGAGGTCATATTGAATTAGATGTCAATTCACTGCCTCTCACTATGAATAGGCATTACACAATTATAGCTTCAAATTTGGCATTTGGCATTTGGTTGAATACAATTATACGTGTTTAAAATGAACCAACATTCACAAACCCTCTTAGGGAAGAATAGAATACCAAACAATTACATTTCATGTTTATCTACATGCCAACAACCATACATATAGTAATTTTTTTTTTTTTTTTTTTTTTTTTTTTTTGGGGGGGGGGGGGGGATGTCGGTGTTCTGTAAGCCAACTATATTTTGTTGAGATAGTATACATGCATACTCAATATAGTATATTTGATTTTATAAGATGATGACGTGGATCCTAATAAAATGATTGGTTCAAAGCGGACACTTGACCAGGCATTTATTTTGCCTTACGCGTAATTTAGATAATGACTGGTCATTATCAAAATCATGTTATAAAATATCATTTTATAAAACAAATAATACACATCATTTTGTTCGGTCTTTAGTAAAATTACCCACACTCGGTACCTTCGAAACAGTCCAAACACCCTCGGCTATCACCTCGGGCGTGTTAGACTGTTCCAAAGGTACCTCGTGTGGGTAGGTTTTGTAAAATGCTTGTATATTATATATATATATATACAAAACAAAGCAATTTGTGATAATTATTGCTTTGTAGGTTTATGCTCTATTGTGGTTTAATATATTGTGTACTTGTAAAACACAAAGACACATTCATAGAAACTATGAATGCAGGATGAACGATAGCAAACATCCTTTGATCCTCTGATCCTCCTCTTTTCTTACATACAATCAGTCTGCTATACGTAATATCAAATCCATTTGTATTTTCTCTGTCATGTTACATATCAACTTTTTCCCCCATATACAAGTAAAATGCGTTACTGTTTTGGTTTATAATTAAATTGCGTATCTTTTATGATGTATACCAATACCATGATATCTGTTTTTGCTATGACATGTATGCATATCTATGCATATCAAGTTATGTAAAGTTGTATTTATAATGTGAGCAAAGGAAATTTCCATTGAACAATACAAAAATGAAACTGAAATTGATATTCACACTGAATGCAATATTTGCAATCGTAACAGTGTTGAAGGCAAATCAAAGATAAAGACAGAGAATTTTTTTTTTTTTTTTCCTTCTCATTACAGATACCATCTACTGGAGGTTGCTGTGCATTACCTGTATTGGTCCCATTTCTGATTCAACAAATTATCAATCTTTAACCCATTGCATACTGGAACCTGGTGGTCTCTGTGTTAAGTCTATGTGAATTAGATAATGCAGTAGTCAACGAGTTAATAGATGCATCATAAGAAATAAACCAATATTCATTATGAATTGTCTTCCTCATCATGATTGTATAAGGTACTCTACCAGATGAATGGTTTTCAAAACTTGTATCTCTTAATCCCTAATACACAAGAGCGTCATGAAGCTCGATACTGTAGTGATTCTGACAGTGGTTTTCAAAACCACCCCGAACGTATGTTTCACTCTCCTGAGTTGTCTAGTCTAACTTTCAATTTTAAGCAATGCAGCACATGTACAGCAACAATTACACTCGCATTCCAGGACAAGATACGTCTTGAATTATCTTCTTTTCAACTGGAAAAACTTTGCTAAAATCTTATGAAACATTTATGTCTAGAGGATTCCATGCATTGTTTACCAGCCTTTATCTTCATTAATGTAATCACTCTTAACTTAAAAAAATCTTTTGGAAATTGACATGCCACTACGTGTATTAATTTGTCAAAAGATAATTGGTTCTTTGGGGACTCTACTTTGTTTCTAATTAAAGCTGCTGCTATTAACTCTCAACTCAGTTAACTTGTATTTATCACAATGGTATTGTTTAATCTTTCTTTACATGTTAATGTAATCACTCTTAACTAAAAAAAAATCTTTTGGAAATTGACATGCCATTACATGTATTAATTTGTCAAAAGTTAATTGGTTCTTTGGGGAACTCTACTTTATTTCAAATTAAAGCTGCTGCTATTAACTCTCAACTCAGTTAACTTGTATCTATCATAATGGTATTGTTTAATCTTTCTTTACATGTTAATGTAATCACTCTTAACTTAAAAAAATCTTTTAGAAATTGACATGCCACTACATGTATGAATTTGTCAAAAGATAATTGGTTCTTTGGGGGACTCTACTTTATTTCAAATCAAAGCTGCTGCTATTAACTCTCAACTCAGTTAACTTGTATCTATGGTAATGGTATTGTTAATCTTTCTTTACATGTTAATCATTGGAATATATGCCGACGTCAAAACAAGGAATCTTCTTAATTTAATTTATGAAGTCTATTATTAATTGCGGATAATATAAATGATTAACATAATTTTTCTTTTTGTTCAATTAATTCATTACTAGAAAGTGTCAATGATTCACAAGAATAGGCATGAGGGGGGGGGGGGGGTAATTGTTTCTCAATCTAATTTAAATGTTTCATCTTAATTATTCTTCTAAAAGGAAATATAAAAAATATTATTCTGTTCTTTAGTGTATTTCATTTTTCAACTGCATTAAATGCATTTCTTTATTTTCGGAAAAAGTTGTTTTCAATCGCATTTTGTCGTATTCAATGAGTTGAGAACGAAAGAGAGCGTATATCAGACTGTACACGACAGGGACTGGAAATCATTCACAGTGGTGTATCGAGGGATTATAACGCCCGGGGCAAGTGATAAACTTGAAACCCCCCCCCCTCCCTCCGTCAAAACTTATCAGCTGAAGAAAACAAACTATAATAATTCCCACTTTGTATTCAGAAATTATGGAACTATGTTACAATGACATTTTGTTAATGTATTTAAAAATCGAGTGGTAGTTACATGTTTGATAATAACTTTTCAATCGAGGTAGCAAGAAAACAGAGTGTTTGGTTTTGTTCGTATTTTCAACTCCCCCCAAATTCATTCATAATACACTTCAGAGAAACGCGCAGGAAATTAGAATGCGATTATGATTTATAGTTTCTTTTAAAAATCGAGAATAAAGTTATTTATTCGATATAACTATTCGAGGAATTTCAAAAATTGGACTTAAAGTCGGATTAGAGAGTGTTTTCAGAACGTTTAACCTCAAACTGAAATGTTTCGTTTGGTTTTATTGATGCACTTGAGGCTCCACAAAAGAGCAAAATTTAACAAGATCCAAATTAATCTGTTTATGCTTGGGAAGCTGGGCAACCAAGCTAAAAACATAATTTTTTACATTTCAATCCTTTAAAAACATCTTTTTTGGTGCAATTAAACCTAACTGAGGGTGCATAGTTCCCTTTCCCCGTTTCCCCCTCCGCGCCCCCCACACATTTCAATATTAATTAACAATTTATTTTTGAAGTACGACTGATGAAAGAGGGAGAGAGAGAAAGAGAGAAGGAGAGAGAGAGGGGGAGAAAAGAGAAGGAGAGAGACCCAGGTGAGGGAGGGAGTGAAAAAGGAGGGGTAGAAAGAGATAGAGAGAGAGGGAGAGAGAGAGAGAGGGAGAAAAGAGAAGGAGAGAGAGACCCAGGTGAGGGAGGGAGTGAAAAAGGAGGGGTAGAGAGAGATAGAGAGAGAAGGAGAGGGATAGAGAGAGAGGGAGAGAGAGAGAGAGGGAGAAAAGAGAAGGAGAGAGAGACCCAGGTGAGGGAGGGAGTGAGAAAGGAGGGGTAGAGAGAGATAGAGAGAGAAGGAGAGAAAGAGAGAGGGAGAAAAGAGAAGGAGAGAGAGACCCAGGTGAGGGAGGGAATGAGAAAGGAGGGGTAGAGAGAGAGAAAGAGAAAAGGAGAGAGAGAGAGGGGAGGGAGAAAGATAAAAGGAGAGAGAGAGAGAGAGAGAGAGAGGTAGAAAGAGAGAAGGAGAGAGAGACCCAGGTGAGGGAGGGAGTGAAAAGGATGGGTAGATAGAGAGGATATGTAGAGAGAGAGGAAAAAAAGGGGAAGAGAATGAGAGATAGACGAGGAAGTTGGAAAATAAAGATAGAGAGAGAGAGAGAGAGAGAGAGAGAAGGGGGGGGGGGAGTGAGACACAAAATATCAGGATATAGAGAAAGATAAAAAAAAAATTGGACAGAGAGAGAGAGGCTAGGAGGGGCGGGGGTGGGTAGAAGGGAAGACAGAGATGATAGATGTGAGACATATATACGTGGCGATTCACGATATAAGATTAAGAGACAGAGATAAATGATATAAATTATCATCTGTTTAATGAGTGTTTAGAGAGTGTTTTGAGAACGTTTAACCTCAAACTGGAATGTTTCGTTTGGTTTTATCAATGCACTTTAGGCTCCACAAAAGAGCAAAATTTAACAAGATCCATGTTAATCTTTTTATGCCCGGGAAGTTGAGCAACCAAGCTAAAGAGATAATTTTTTATAAATTTCAATCCTTCAAAAACACCTTTTTTGGTTGCAATTAAATCTAACTGATGGTGCATATTATCGTTGAAAGTTCCCTTTCCCCGTTTCCACCTCCGCCTCCCCCCCCCCCCCCCCCCCCCCCCCCAAAAAAAAAAAAAATAAATAAAAAAAATAAAAAATAGTACGACTGATGAAAGAGGGAGAGAGAGAGAAAGAAAGAAGGAGAGAGAGAGAGAGAGGGGGAGAAAAGAGAAGGAGAGAGAGACCCAGGTGAGGGAGGGAATGAGAAAAGAGGGGTAGAGAGAGAGAGAGAGAGAGAGGGGGATATGTAGAGAGAGGGAGAGAGAGAGAAAGAAAGATAGAACAGGGGAAGAGACTGAGAGATAGATGAGGAAAATGGAAAATAAAGATAGAGAGAAAGAGAAGGGGAGACAGGGATGGTAGATGGGAAACATAATATAGTAGGTGATTCATGATATAATATTAAAAAGACAGAGATAGATGATTTCAATTTTTTTTTTCTTTTCAAAACTGAATATTTTCAAGCCGATGAAACAAATAAATGCCAATGAGCGTATGATATTTCCAAAGATGCATCCACATTTTATTTCAAATTGCTTTCATTCATGATACATGTACATGAAGGTTTGATCCGAAGAACCTTAATTGGCAAAGAGTGGTAAGTCCCTAATGCAGGGCTCCCACTTAGCCGAGTTGGAGCCTCGAGTTGTGGCGAGCTGGCTCGATCTTATGGCAAGCCGTTTTATCATTAAAACATATTTCTTGATATC
>JAVYIG010009278.1:0-79887 GCA_035222895.1 Strongylocentrotus droebachiensis | reverse complement strand
ACAAATATTCATATAGATTCTCTTTTTTTAGCTTCAACTCGAACTAATAGCCATAGCACCCAATCCTTTGATATTTCTTTACGATGTGTTTTTTTTAAACCAACTTTAAACAAACAATATATTTACCGATACATGCATACGAATTGCATATAATTTATCTCTTCACGGTGTGTCATCAGTATTTTTACTATTTTTTTTATTATTTATATGACATATGCTTTTGTTCTTATGATTACTTTGTATTTTTATTGTACATGCACGACCCCATTATAAAACAGCCAAAGAGCTGAACTGGGCTTTTACCGTGAATAAATAAGTGAATCAAATCAAGTCAATCAAAAGGACACGCGAGACTTTGATGAATATTGTGACTATAATTGAAGTTAGGATTTCAGTTTCTAGATCTTAGAAACAAATAAGTGCATAAAAGCAATAAATTGCGTGTTTAATATTTTAAAGTACACATAATGTTGATAAAATGCTGATTCAAATATAAAGGATTGGGGCTGAAGATTGAGAAGGGGGAATGTGATCCTTTCCCGTAATGATGGTTTATCATCTATTCTTTCGAAAATATTTGTTTAATCACCCTGATAGTTTTAAGAAATTCTTAGGTGATTGATATTGCTTGTTGTAAAACATCATGAAGAGGTTCTTTGTGCTATCTTCTTCAGATAACCAAGTAAACATAAAATTAAACATAAACATAAAATTTGCCGTGTCAGGTAGGACCTGGTGAATTAATTATAGATTGCAGTTTATCTAGATCAAAGTTTTGTTTGTCGACGATATGAATGAAATAAAAAAAATCATAAACGCGATGGCGTCATATTATGGATAAGTGTAAACGCATTACCCCATATATGATAAGATTTATGGTTATGTAAATAACTATAAAATGGTTTTATGCGTGGTATGATAAAACCCGAAGAGAATATCATAGATTTTACTAGTAACAAGCATTTCCTTTCCTTTCCTTTGAGTTGATATTAAAGGTATTATACAGTTTGGTAATATTTCAACAAGATTGGATTATGACATTTTTTATTGTGAAACTTAGTGTTAGAAAAAGCAACTTTGAAGAAGAAAAAAAATGGGCTCTAAATCGTTAAGGATTTCGAGAAATTAAAATATCAAATTTACCAAAACTTTGTAATACCTTTAACACATTTTATTTTCATCTGCCTAATAGTAAATGTAAAGATGTGAGCAATAGTTTTTTGGAATGCGATAATACACACATTAAATGGCTTTTGGACCATATTAATTGCTTCATCCCAAACTTGGGAAACGTGGATTTTGAAAATACTCTTGCAAAAGCCAACTGCCCAGTCATCCGTTGAAGCAAAATTATAAATCAATCAATTCAAATCGTGCCGCGCTGAAACTGAACTATTTTAGCAAATGTGAAAATAATGACTTCACTGGATTGATTTGTTTCAAAAGAAATATGGCGCCATATACTGTGAATCATCCTCATCAATCAAAACTACATGATTATTTTAGTTTCGGGTCTCAATCGCACTTAATCTCCTTTCTCTTTTCCTTTGTTTTATATTACTTTTCCCTATTTATCAACAAAGTCTGATTTCATGTAGTGGGCCTTTCGTATTGCAATAAATTCTCACTCTTCTCTGCTCTTGACATACTACTTGCTCATGCTTTCATTTCCATCTGTGTTATATGCATCAGTTAAAATAAAGAAGCTAAACAATTAAAAATTGCGTGCAGTTTGATGATTTATTATGCGATAACTACACTGTCGCTCATAAAGGTGGAATATTTTAGTTTTACCCCAATTTATGGAATTATTTTAAAAATTATTTAAAAATAATAGATCTAGATAATAGTATACATTCTCAGCTTTTATTGAATAATAATTTGCCAAAGTGTGTTTTGCGGGACTGCTAAAGCATGTGTATGCTACTATGCTTATTAACTAGGGGACTTACGCCCTCAAGTCATAAATGACAGTAATGAGGATTAATGCCCCACAAAAGGGCACTGATATAGCACATCGACACGGTTTTGATCCTGGGGCCTCACAGTTACAAGGCCATTGTTTTGTCACTGAACCATGACTGTACGCAGCGGGGGCTAGGGTAGGGGCAGTTTCCATAAATAAAAAAAAACACAGAAAATGCAATAAATTTTCAATAATTTATTGCATTTTACCCCGGTCCCCAACATAAAAAAATTCTCTGGACGGCCATGCATTATGGCTCAAGGCATAGGCACACATAATATTTTTTTATGTTGGGGACTGGGGTAACATGCAATAAATTATTGAAAATTTATTGCATTTTCTGTTATTTTTTTTATTTATGGAAACTGCCCCCTACCCTAGCCCCCGCTGCGTACAGTCACGGTTCAGTGACAAAGCAATGGCCTCGTAACTGTGCGGCCCCAGGATCAAAACCGTGTCGATGTGCTATATTAGTGCCCTTTTGTGGGGCATTATTCCTCATTACTGTCATTTATGACTTAAGGGCATAGGTCCCCTAGTTGATAAGCATAGTAGCAAACACATGCTTTAGCAGTCTCGCAAAACACACATTGGCAAATTATTATTCAATAAAATCTGAGAATGTATACTATTATCTAGATCTATTATTTTTGATTATTTTTAAAATAATTCCATAAATTGGGATAAAAACAAAATATTCCACCTTTATGAGCGACAGTGTATTTGTATTTAATATCATCTTGTTTGCAAATTTCAGTGGTAACATTTGTTATAATATACACTTCATAATGTTCAACAAAAAACGCATCGAAAGTCTCGGGCCGACTTGACACTTGCAAGAATTTTGTCCCGCTATACCCGCATCGTGCACTACAAGTTCAGTTCACGACATCATGGGCACGCCACGGCAGCATTGTCATGCTCCGTTGACGCCACATCTGAGCACTGTTTACGCACTGACTAATTAAAATGCTCAGAATGACCCGATAGGCGCGTAGCTTCCACACTTCGTGCGGGAGGGGGGAGGGGGGGGGGGGGGGGGGTGAAATCAGATAAGGGTTAAGAGTCGAACGGTACAACGAATCGTCTTCTTTCTCTAATAATTAAATGAAACGTTAAAAGAAACTGAATTTAGACAAGGATTATTAAGAGTCGAGAACGGTACAACGAATCGTCTTCTTTCTCTAATAATTTAATAAAACGTCAAAGGTTCCGCATTTCGCGCGGGAGGGGGGGGGGGGATGAACCCAGATAAGGGTTAAGAGTCGAGAATGGTACAACGACTCGTCTTCTTTCTCTAATAATTGAATAAACCGTCAAAAGAAACTGAATTTAGACAAGGATTAAGAGTCGAAAATGGTATGACGAATCGTCTTCTTAATCTAATGAAATGTCTGGGCTTCCGCGCTACGCGCGGAGGAAGGGAACTTGATTCAAACAAGGATTAAGAGTCGAGAACGGTACAACGAATCGTCTTCTCTCTCTAATAATTGAATGAAACGTCAAAAGAAACTGAATTTAGACAAGGATTAAGAATGGAGAACGGTCCAACGAATCGTCTTCTTTCTCTTATAATTTAATGAAAGGTCAAAGCTTCCGCGCTTCGCGAGGGAGGGGGGAACTCCACCTCTCTGCACCCACCCCGCTAGGAGCGCGCTTCGCGTGCTCTGTAAATGATTCGCACGCTTCGTGTGCTCACTACCGCCCCCTAAATTGAAATCCTGGCTACGCGCTTGTGACCCGAGACCTTTGCAAATTGAATGTGAAACGATTGCGAGTATTTTCACGCCCACAGACAGGCGGACGTACGTGAATGCACGTGTTCTTTGACATGACACTGTGTGCAATGAAATTGACTATGATCATGACACATATGCATGGGGGGTGGGGGGGGGGGGCGTGATGCAAGCACGCTTAAGTAATATTTCGATTCTACCTGGCTGATGAGCCTCCTCAAAAAGTTTTGCTCATTGTCCCAGTAGGTAAAGGTAATTTCAACTTCAGTTCACTAACGGCACAAGGGGGGTTTCTGTGCATGAAGATAAAGTGGTTTCACTGTCCCCATACCCCTTTTCCTTTGTCAAACCGTTTTCTGATTTAGAATCTATTTTTTTCGAAACTTTTCTCAATGATGAGTTTAATATGTACGTATTCATCCAAACCGGTATACCAATTAGAACAAGGATTAATAACTCGCCGACTGAAACATATTTAAAATAATCAGCAGTAGAATTGTTGTCATGCTTTATCATTGTATCTTGGGTGCTTGTCATTGTGCTCTTTGAAAAAGCGCTGTCCTGATACGCCGTCATAATGTACTCTACTGGTTTGTTAGCATATAGAGTAGTATCACGACATGTTGAAGAGCTCTTGAACTGACTTTCACTAGCAGAGCAACATTTTACTGGCTGTGTCGTATTCACCCATATTTTCTGGGTAAAGTGTGTAGAATTTTCGTAGATATCGCTGAAAGGTAATGCCATTTTTTCCTGATGAAAACATGAGATATATGCTTGAACGTTTCCACGAGAAGCAACACATTCAATTATTGAATACGAAATATCTATGTGGGATTGTAGCTTAGATCGGGTAAGTGGTCTACATTGAGCTTTCCCAGGAGGGTATTCAACCACAAGTTGAGTTTCCTTCTTTACGTTTACTAATTCAGTATCATTCCCGAAGACATGACATGTATATTTTCCCGCGTCGTATCTAGACACGTTCCTAATTTGGATGCGAATTTTAAGTACATTTCCCAATTCTATTACACTTATTTCAAAGCGCTCTCGACGAATGGCAATGTAATAGTAATATTTGATTGAATATATCACGTATGATTCGTTAAAGACTATTTCATAATTTCTGTAGCGTGAATAATCAAAGCTGAATGAAAATTTTGTGTCTTGACCCTCCTCGCTTACTATAGTAGATTCAGTGTATGGTAATGTGATTGATATGAAAGTTACTCCTAACATCAATTTTATAAGGGCAAAAGTAAAGATATATGTCATTGTCTCAATGGGGTGATAGATTTATAACAAGAATACCCTTCAATAATATATTTAACTTACATTTCCTAAGCCCCGACTACATAACATGTAAGAGAGTAGAAGCCAAAATGAATGCGGTTTATCAGATCAAGTTGAATTGAAATGACCCAATCATGTACACAATCCAAACATGTAATAACAACAACAACAAAATAGGCATGCACATATATTTCTGTGTAGGCCTAATACGCGTAGAGATGATTTAGAATTTGAATGCTCAGAGTCCTTAGATGGGTTCGCAATCTTGAGCGTTAAATTTGGGGTTATCGTTGGGGTAAATTGAATTTTGGGAAAAACAAAATCAGTGCATTTCGTAAATTTCTTCTGGTATCTATGACTAACGGAGCAACAAGAAACACGCAGATTATCAGGCAACCAAAATGTAGTTTTGATGTACTTCTCTCCCGAACTCATATGAGGTAGGTGGGCTTCAGGTACTCCACTTTCCTGTGTGTAGCACAAAACGGTTCCTACAGGATATCCGGCAATTAAAGAGCAGTCCAATTTTGAATAGCCAAACAAACCTATGTGTTGCATCTGCTTATTCACCGTCCAAGAACAGTTTTCTAGTTTTGGAGGAAATATGACTTTCACTGAATAATGCTGAGTCTTCGTTGAATCTAGACACTGGAAGGAGCAATTGAATAAACCTGTTTCCGACTTATATATGGGTTGGAATCTGAGATGCACGATGAAGGTATCAAATACATCTTTACTATTAACGTTAGTGCGATTGAACCAACCCGGTGTAAAAAGACTGCTGTGGACAGAGGTTCCGTTGTTGTAAAACAGACTGTTGTTGAAGAACAGTTGAAATGAACAGTTTTGATGGAACTGAGTGGAAGTAAACTTCAGTGAAAGATTATGACCTGTGTATCTCTCAACGATTTTTGAATTCACCAGTGGCACTAATGCAAGAACAAGAAGATGAAGTATTCCTAAAACACGATAATGAGAGAACGAGCCTTCCATGTTTGTACAGCCATACCTGCACCTGAGAAAAATAGAGAAATGTCTGGGAATTAATCATACAATTCTATTAATCTAATGCTGATATCTCATGAAGGGCGTATATGCCTTTGTTCTATAGGAGTAGGCGTAATATGTATTGCAGAAGCTAGACTATTCTCAATAAGATATGTAAAAAGAAAAGGAAAGTATACCTCTACCTCTATTCAGTATTTCCGAATGACCATCAAACAAAATCTGGTTCACAATTCCCACTAAATGCAATGAAATAAAATTATTTTTGTTATAGGTTCAATGCACCAGGGAACCAGTACACATTGGCAGCCGAGAGCAATTTATAAAAATGGAATTAGCATCTAGTTTTTGTGTACTACGGTAAAATATTCTCATTTAAACATGTCATCTAGACATTTAAATGTAAAATACTTAGCGGTGGTGCAGTCTCAAGCTTAGCCCCCCCCCCCTCCCAACAAAAAGAGAGAGTTCTTAAAGCTATGTTCGTAAATATAACTTATGAGAATGGACATCATAAAATCAATGTTTGGTGTTTGATACTTCACTATAAATGGATATTTGAAGAGTGAGTAAGTAATACAGTGCTTATAAAGAAGTAAGTAAATCATCATCTCAATTGAAAATATCTTCTCGAAGATATCTCGAATACACATTGTAACATTTGTTATATTCATCATACATTGTCTTAATTTCATCATCTGTTCTTTTTCCTTGTTATTATGTTGACTCGAATTACTTTTACCACATTTCATATTTATGTTTTTCAATATCACGACCAAGATGGAAAACAGTGATATACTGATTTTGCGTTCCTGTATACATACATTTCAATGAAAAAAATAATAATAAAATGTTAAACATGACATATCAACCTAAAATAGGTAGTTGGCCAGTTCATCAAAATGTAGGAGTCAAAATGGCTTCAATGGAAATGTTTTTTGTCATTATACTGCGGTAGCAACAGCTGTACGTTTGTTGTGAACGGATTCTATTTAACTGTCTTATCTTTGTACCATTTAAAAAATGCTACCCATTACAAAAACAAGCACAACTTTTTAATTTTAGAGTAAATGCTCGTAGAACTCACACACACTTCAGGGAATACCATACAATATTACCTATGACATTTCACTGGGGAAGATGTCGGGCACTGCGTGACAGTTTCATTACTGATTCAGCCATTTGAAGTACCTTCAAGTATAGAGATGAACATATTCGCAAATTCATCACTTTCTTATACTTTCCTTTAAGTTTCGCTTACCTCACGACTTTAGCAAAGAATTACCAGTGGATTAAGCATTGTCACAGGTGCATTTAATCCGTACATTGTGGTTTGACTGATGAACACGTAGTTGCAAGATAATATATTAGTTCAGATCCTACTGCTCCAAAGTTAAGAGGTCGTGTGAGTATAATTCAAGTAAAAACGAAAATATATCTTAAATTGTGTTTGGGCTCTGTTTCGTTTTATTTACACAAGTCTGATTCGCTAAAGTCAGTGAGCAGATGAAATGATAATGAATCTATGGGTTGAATAAACATACCAAAGTCCATTTTAATGGATAAAATATATACGTGATTTTGTTTTATTAATTTTATTGAAAATTGTGGGCCTTTTTACGAGATCGAGAGGTTGATATTTGTGTTCCATAAACCGATTTTTTTTTCGCTTAACTGTCTATTCGGCATGCGAGCATGGCCTAAAGTTATTCCGTTTTAAATGTAAACACGTAAAAGTTACACGCAAAATAAGCATTTTCCCATAGTCCTCTACGCACCTGTGCTTCATACCATGGACCTATTGCGAATGGACATTCATCGTTTTCTTAACGAATTCATTGTGATTGTCTCCGTCAATGTCGTCTCAATAACATTACGTACATGTTTCTTCACTTTGATCTCATGAGGGTCACCGCCAATAACCCGGGACAGAATCAAGATAGTGATTTTAAACATGTTAATATAGATGCGCAGAAGATAATAAATCGCTTAAATCATGGGCAATCGATGTGCAGTTCTGGTTAATAATTGGAAATTGTTGTTCTGTGTACTGTGTTTTATTTTTGAAAAACATGTTGATATTACCAGATTACCAGGTTATATTTGGATTGTTTGTGATTTAAAATTTCATTTTCCCCAATTTCCTCATTATATTCCAGAATTACAAGGCACAGGGCTTATAAAGATCATGGCCTTCTAATTGTTTTATAAGGTCATTAGTGTGTGCAAAAGTGTGCGAATCACCCAAATCGTCAGATTTTCAACTTTGCTGCTCCCCATTGGTAATGTTTTTATTGAAGACATACTCTTACAGAGCACACCATCCAAACAAAACCCAAGAGTTGGAAACTGCTCCTTTGTCAATGGCTGAAAATGATTACGTAGTCGTTATTATAAAACAGCTGAATATTGTCATTAAGATGCACATAATCAGAAGGCGGTGACTCTCATTGGATCAAAGAAAGAATCACGTCGAATGTCCATCCGTAATAGGTCCATGTTCATACAAAGCGGTATAGTCTGTTCGAGATTGCACGCTCTATCTCCATCTGTTATTATTGTACTTATTGTTTTGTCACTGATTATTATTATTATTATTATTTATTTGGAGTTCATGTAGGAGTTGCACATCAATTTGAAACATCTATTCATCATTGGGTGACTGCACCGTACGAAACATCAAAATGTCGTCAACAAACATAACACATTTAGATGAAGGGGGACGGCCTTGGGGCACTCCCAAAGTCACACCAACCCAGGGAGAAAGGACTTAATCCATTTCCAGAGAGTACCTGTGACCTTAAACTGTGCAGATAGTAGAATGTGATGAGGCATTTTATCAAATGCTTTGGACATTTTCAGGAAAGCTGCATCTACACGAGGACGACGATTTTTTATCAAGAATTGTACACCAAGCTTGTAGGACATTGATAAGCTGGGTGACGCAACTGCGTTTCTGTGTAACGCCGTGTTGGTTTGGATTGAGGAGACCAATTTTTTTTCTACATGTTCGAGAATGGCAGAAGAAACAATTTGCTCAAGAACCTTACATATTTCAGAAGTGAGGGCAACTGGTCAGTAGTTTGTCATGATTGATCTGTCTCCCTTCTTAAAGACAAGAGTAATGTTTGCGCGACGACAAGAATCTGGTAATTTGCCTGTATTGAGGGATATGTTAAAGAGATGGACGAGAGAATATGATATTTATAGAGCACAGTTCTTCAGTATGACGGGAAGAACCCCGTCAGGTCCTGGGGCTTTAGATGCTGAGAGCTGAAGGAGGCGGTTGCCTACCTGATGAACATGTACCTGTATTGAGGAAAGCTGTGGAATAGGTAATGAACCAGATGGTGGTTCATCACTGACTGACCCAGAGGAGTCAAACACAAAAGAAAACATATCATTAAATGCATTTGATATTACAGACGTTTGAGAGAGAGAAATGTCATTCACAACAAATTTGGGAGGTGGAGCATTTTGCTTCCTTTTAGCTACATATGACTAAAATATTTGTCTGTTATCATTAAAGGAATCCCAGTACAACTTTTGGGTTTGTTTCTTGACACCATTGCGGACAACTTTATACTGACACCAGTCCAGGTCCAATTTCGACCTTTTAGCCTTTCTGAACAGCCTTTGTTTTTTAATAATGACTTTTTAAAGTTCTGGAGTAATCCATGGTGAGTTCTTAGTCTTACGTTTTGTCTTTCGAGGATTCGAGTCGCGTATGGCAACGTCTAACAAGTCCGTAAAGATTTCAGCCGATTCGTTAGGATCGTTGGGGTTCATAAACGCACTCCAAGGGATGTAATGCACTATGTTGCGCAGATGTTCAAAGTCTCCATGGAAGGTGTCCAAGAATTCTCGAACAACGGCCCGTCTAGGTGCTGTCCTATGAGAGCGTAGGCATAATATATCTAATGCAAGGTGAACAGAATCAAAGAAGGTCAATTGTCGAGCCCCCCTGTGCGTTGTCGTCCGAAGGTCGGGTTACTTCAGACACCATCTGATAGAAACCGAAGTCATTCGTAACATCAAGAAGCCTTTTGCTTGTTGTGACGTTTGAACCATAAGGGTTCATGTTAACGTTAAAATCTCCAAGTGCCAGGGGCGTAAATCCGTACCGAGGAGTGGGGGGGGGGGGGGGGGTGAACGGAGCTTAAGAGGAGTTTCGCATTTAAATATGGCCTTTACTTAGGATTAGGGCGCAGAATTCATAATCCTTTAGGAACTATACCGTCTCTACCTTCTCTTCTATTCAGGGCCGTAGCCAGAGTTTGATGTTTGGGGGGCACATACATGTAATTGATAGACGTCCTGGGGGAGGGGTCTACACAGAGTTCAATCGATCTTGGATTTTTTTTTTTTTTTTTTTTTTTTTTTTTTTTTTGGGGGGGGGGGGGCACGTGCCCACCGCCCCCCCCGTGGCTACGGGCCTGCTTCTATTTCTCTTTCGTCTTTGCACCCCCTCCTAGTAACACGTCCTGGGCGCGTGCCCCGCTTCTATACGCAACTGATCTAAGGTTTGGTTTGATTTGATTTGATTTGATTTGATTTGATTTATTTATTTCTGTTTGATTTCCTTTTTCTTTTGTAGTAGTAGTCAGGGGCGTCGCTAGACCTTTTTCAGTGGGGGGGGGGGATGTAGAGGCCAACGATTACCGACAAAACTAGCCACCAATTACCGACAAAATTAAATGTCCCAATATCTACAAATTTAACCCTATAAACCCGGGGCCGACTGAAGTCTAAATTGTTTTTCCTATGGACTATCTATAGTACTTGCGTATGCGCAAATGGTCATTTTCATCGACGACATAAATATACGAATTATTTCGTCAACTTAGTCACCATCATACCTATATATTTAATGCAGGCGCGGAGCTGGGATCTTATTTTAGGGAGGGGCGGTAGTGAGCAAGCGAATCACTTAAAGAGCGCTTGCGCGCTCATTGGGGAGGGTGTGGTTGATAGGCCTCCCGCGCGAAGCGCGGAAGCTTAGACGTTTCATTAAATTATTATAAAGAGAAGACGATTTGCTGTACCTTTCTCGACTGTTAATCCTTATCTGAATTCAGTTTCTCCCCCTCCCGCGCGAAGCGCGGAAGATTTGAAGTTTCATTAAATTATGAGAAAAAGCAGACGGTTCGGTGTACTGTTCTCGACTCTTAATCCTAATTTGTCTCAATGAAGTTTCCCCCTCCGTGACGTTTCATTAAATTATTAGAGAAAGAAGACGATTCGTTGAACCGTTTTCGACTCTTAATAAGCATATTGTCTGAATTCAGTTCCCCCCTTTAGCGCGAAGCGCGGAAGCTTTGCGTTTCCTTAAAATATTAGAGAAAGCAGATGATTCGTTGAACCGTGCTCGACTCTTAATTTTTGTCTGAATTCAGTTTCTCCCCCTCCCGCGCAAAGCGCGGAAGCTTTGACGTTTCATTAAATTATGAGAAAAAGCAGACGGTTCGGTGTACTGTTCTCGGCTCTTAATCCTAATTTGTTTCAATGAAGTTTCCCCCACCGTGACGTTTCATTAAATTAATAGAGAAAGTAGACGATTCATTATACCGTTTTTTACTCTTAATAAGCCCTATTTATCTGAATTCAATTTCCCCCTATCGCGCAAAGCGCGGAAGCTTTGACGTTTCCTTAAATTATGAGAGAAAGCAAACGATTCGTTGTACTGTTCTCGACTCTTAATCCTTGTCTGAATTCAGTTTTGCTCCTCTCGCGCGAAGCGCGGAAGCTTACGTCTGGGCTATAATAATACCTTGCAAAATAACGAAAAATTATTCTGAAGTTTATGAAGTGCTTGTTCGCGCACGTCGCGCAAAAACTCTTAATGATCGTGACATACTGTATACGTGTAGGCTATACAGTTATACATACATACAAAAATAACTCATTTCTCATGCATTATGCTGAAATTGAAACAATCACATTTTCCCCTTCTTCTTCTTCCTTTTTTTTTCTCTCTTTTGAATGGATGAGCGCACTAGCATGTTGCACATGCTTTTTGCTTGCTCTCCAAAAGAGTTAATTTTTACTTGTAATTTGGATATTTCATATGATTGTATTGCTACCACTTGTTTTGTAATAGTACCTAGGAGCCACTAGACAAGTTGCAGTTGGTAAAGTAATATATTTGTCATATTTCAGTGTAAAAGTATTTGGATAGATTTGATTTTGCAGTATTCGGTTTGCCATGTTCTTCCTATATATCACTGTGTAAGTAGCATCATCTATTGTACAGTATTTGCCTGGATGAACCTGAACATCTGGATTACAATCTGAGCACAATGGGGTCTATTCATCTCAAAGTCTTTGTTGTACTTTGTTTATATACTTCTCTGACTGACTTTGTGCATTGTAAAGATCAGTCTTTTGTGCAGTCTTTTCATCGTGGAACATTCATCAGAAAGCACTTTCTAAAAAGGAGAATACCATACAGCTCTAACTGCACTGCCTCCTTTCAGTTAGAACTTTTTCATGCCGGAGATGTTCATCCAAATCCAGGGCCCCATATGCAAGATGGATGTGTTTCTTCCACATCCGCCATTCATCGTGCTACTCATCAAGTTCAACGTTACATCAAGTATACCCCAGCTGAACTTCTGAAATGGAGACATTCCAAGGCACAGCTTCCACGGGATATTTGCGACATCATTCATTCTTATGGAATTCACCGAAAGAAAACACGCAGAGGGACTCGAGGTGGCTACGGAAAAGCCAGCATCAGACACGAGAAACAGTCAAATATATCCGTTACACTTCAGCTCTGTACTGTAACTTCACCGATATCCGTGGTCACATCCGGAAGAAGAAGACCAAGACACACCAACGAAGATCGGTCACAAGGATCTAATCGGAACAATTTGATATATCCTTCTCAATATAATCCTAATGTAAAGTCTGGCATAACATGTTCTCTTTGGAATGCTCATTCTATAAGAAATAAAACAGTTGATCTGGTTGATTATATTTGTGAACATGACACTGATGTAATGATTTTAACTGAGACGTGGCTAAACAAAAATGATAATGTTGTCATAGGTGAGTGTACCCCTCCTGGTTATACTTTCCTAAATGAGCCTCGTGACTCTAGTACTCGTGGAGGCGGAATTGCTATGTTGTTTAAAACTCCACTTAAGATGCGTATTAGGCGAAATGATGATCTAGTTTACTCTACATTCGAATGCGTACATATCACTAATAGTTCTTACTCAGTCAATTTTATAGTTGTATATAGGCCACCCCCATCACCAATGAATGGATTCACTAATGCAGATTTTCTTAGTGAATTTGATGATTTTGTAAATGAAGTATCTCTTCTTCCAGGAAAGCTAATTTTACTGGGTGATTTTAATGTCCACTGGGATAATCCCTCTAAAAATGATGTTATTCATTTCTCTTCAACAACAACTGCTGCTGGTTTTGCTCAATGTGTAAATGGCCCAACACATAGTCTTGGGCACACCTTAGACTTGGTGTTTACCCGCTGTGATGAATCTGAATCTGATAAGTCTTTGCTTAAGGATTGTTACATTGATGAAACATGTATGTCTGATCATCATATTGTGTGTTTCACTTTGCAGCTTCCAAAACCTATACCTATGCAAACTGTATCAACTCTTCGCAACTATCGTAAAATCGATAAGAATCAATTTGTTAACTCACTAACTGAGTTGTTATCATCCAAACCAATCAATGTGGATGTTGACCCTTTGTTCGAATGGTATGAATCTGGAATGGAAGAATTGTTAGACACATATGCACCAGCAACAATTAAGACTCGACCTGTAAAGAATCGAATGCCTTGGTTTAATGACTCAATTCATACTGCTCGCCGAGAGCGACGTCGAGCAGAACGAAAGTGGCGGAAATCAAGATCTGATCAGGATCGTGAATTGTATATGAAAGAAAAGAGATATGTCTGTGAACTCACTGAAACCGCCAAAGAAAGCTATTTCAAAGATAAACTAGCTTCTTGTAGTAGCAAGGATGTTTATCGCACTATTAACTCTCTTTTAAACAAGAAATCAAATCATCTTCCATTCTATGATTCTGCTGCTCTTCTAAGTTATCAATTTTCTAAATATTTTGTTGAAAAAATTGATACCATTCGTGATCAACTTGATAACCTTCCTGTTATGCCATTGCCTGACTTCAATAATACTTTGAATGATGATATACCATCGCTTGAAGTCTTAAGACCAGTTTCCCAAAGTGATCTTTTGAAAATCATTACAAGATCTCCTAGTAAATCTAGTCGTTTAGATCCTATACCGACATGGTTCTTGAAAGAGAATATTGATCATCTTCTACCTGTACTCACTAATATTGTGAATATCTCCTTATCATCTGGTATCTTTCCTAAAGGAGCTCATCGTGCTGTAATTAAACCTCTCTTGAAAAATGCATCCATGGATAAGAATAATATTAAGAACTATAGACCTGTGTCTAATTTAACGTATGTAGGAAAACTCATTGAGAAAGTAGCTTGCTCAAGACTAATGGAGCATGTTGAAGCTAACAATCTTGCTGACCCATTTCAGTCTGCATATAGACCCCGACATAGCACAGAAACTGCTTTGATCAAGGTGAAGAATGATATTATGTTTTCACTTAACTCAAACAAAGTAATTCTTGTGGTATTATTAGACTTGTCAGCAGCCTTTGATACCATCGACCATCATATCCTAGTCTCTCGTTTATCAACGAGGATTGGTATCAAAGGCACTGCCCTAAAATGGTTCCAGTCTTATCTCGATGGCTGGTCAACACAAGTAGACATTGCAGGGGAATTGTCTGCGCCTATCATTTCCAAGTTTGGTCTGCCACAAGGTTCTGTAGTAGGTCCTGTTGGTTTTACAATTTACACCCTCCCGGTTAGTGATATTACTCAGCATCATAATGTGTCATACCATGTATATGCGGATGATATACAGTTATATGTTTCATTTGATCCCAAAATACGTGGTGAATTAGATTGTGCATTGTTGTCACTGCAAAACTGCATCTGTGATATAAAGAATTGGATGTCCATTAACAAGTTGAAATTGAACGACAGTAAGACAGAGTTTTTTATTGCTGCTTCACCACACAATTTCAGAAAATTGCCAGACATAACTCTCACCATAGGAAATATTTCCGTAAAACCTACAGACACAATTAAAAACTTGGGCGCATTCTTTGATGTTCATATGAGTATGAATTCACATATTAACAATGTTAGTAGAACGGTCACTTTTCACTTAAGGAACATATCACGAATTCGTAGATATATTGATCAATCAACTTGTCATCATGCTGTAAGGTCTTTAATTCTCTCTAGACTTGATTATTGTAATGGACTTCTTTCCTCTCTTCCAAAGTTACATGTAAACCGTCTCCAGCGCCTACAAAACTGGGCAGCACGTCTTGTGTTTGAGGTCGGTAGAAGTCATTCAGCTCAACCATTAATTAATTCCCTTCACTGGCTTCCAATTCAACAGCGAATCATTTTTAAGTTACTCTTATATGTCTATAAATCATTGCACCACCTAGCTCCTAATTACCTGTCTAATTGTTTAACTTTATATACACCAAGCAGAAATCTCAGATCTTCAAATGATAACCTCCGTCTAAATTATCCAATTACACGTGTCCAAGCCGGGGATAGGACTTTCACGGTAGCAGCATCCAAAGGGTGGAATAATCTCCCCATGTCCATCAGACAATCTGCCTCTATCGATATTTTTAAGAAGGCTCTGAAAACTCATCTCTTTACATGAATTCTCCTCTATGTTTAATTATTTAATTTAATCAAATGAATTTAATATTTTATATGGAATATCTAATTGTAGCCTTTAATTACTACATGTAGTAAAAGACCAATAATATTATTTGATGTTAGCGCTCTGAGCCTTATGGGAATGGCGCCCTAAATGTTCATTGTATTGTATTGTATTGTTGTTGTAAACTCGGGGGGGGGGGATATTTTCCCATTCCCCCCCCCCCCCGGATAAACGCCCCTGCCGAGTATGCATGCATCATAAAATTGCATTTTTATGGAATTAAGGTTCTAGTGGAGACGTTCCCAGAATGATGCGTTGCTGGAAGGTTGCCGATAAAGGAGATCGATGATCCATGATTCTCTATTTGCCTTGATAGAGAACCATAATAGTTCCAAGTTGTCTGGAGCGAGAGTGGTGAGGATAACTGGTGGGAGTGTTGCATGGATAGCTACTAGAATACCACCACCACGTTGGTTTTGACCTCTGTCTTGTCGAAAAATGATATAGTGATCTAGAATAGCAAGTACAGAGTCATTAATGTGGTTATTCAACCATGTCACGGTCACACAGACAATATCTGGTTGACGGGTGGCTATGTATAGACTCCAACTCGGGACCCTTATTCCCGATGCTCCTGGCGTTTAGAAGGACACAGGTAACATCGCGTTTCCGGTTGGCCCCACCGGTGCCATTGCTGTCAGGTGACTCCGGACCAGGGTTGGCATCAATGTCACCAGACAGGGGAGATGTTAATGATGGCAATGAAGAATGAGAAGCTCGTATGAGTTCAATTTGAAATGTTGCTGAAGATTTTACATAATACAGTGATCTAGAACTCAGGTAACGAACATGGCTATTACAACTAAAGTTCAAGTTAGTATGGGCACATGCAGTGTATGGTTCTTTCAATGACATCATTAAGAGCACAAAAGGAAGTAGCTTGACCATCCTCATTGTGATTGACAGGATTCAAAAGACTGACCGTACAAGGATGAGTGAACGTGAGTGACACTAATGGTGGTGCAGTGTAGCTATGCAGATCCAAAAGAGAATATGTTTATTTAGCAAGATATAGAATCAACAAATTTAATTTCGATGGTTGAAAAATAAAACTGATCGCATACACATATGATAACGTATTTCCAAAGAATAGTAACCCCCCCCCCCTGAACAAATACTCGTTCTCTTTTCTTATCCAATAAACGGTTTGCCCTGAGTCTAACATCCACTAACATCCTTTTCAGCACTAGTAAGAGGTTTACAGTCTGTTATTTTTCCCAAAACTTCTGATAAAAAAATGGAAGATATATTTTACTTATTAACAACATAATAAAAAGGCTTATAAATAATTCCTCAGGGAACTTATACCCTAACAACGATCTTATTAATCTTAACATGTACTTTGTTTGTGACATATTGCAACAGGAGACAACCTCGACTTATCAGCTTAACAATGCCAGATTGCTGTCATCATGTGATTATCTAAGGTCGATTTGATATCTGATTTAATTCGCCCCCCCTTGTTTATCATATTTATATTTGCTTTGCACAACATAACTTGTTCTTATAGTAACAAAATCATTTCAGAGTATATAAAAGATATCTAATATCGTAAATATAATACATGCTGCTTGCATGAAGTGCCTAAATATCCTGCTAAATAAACAGATGAAATCTTTCGAAGAAAATATTGGTGTCCCGTGTTCAGAGGGCTTCATTGCCAGATTACGTGCATCTTATCTCTCACGTATCGTCATAAATCAGACATAAATCATTGTCGAGCATGTCGTCTGGTTATGATGCGCATCATATAATCTGAAAAAGAGGTGTCACGGGTTAGAGGATACGTCGCCGAACTGTGGATCAAGTGGTTCGCGGTTCGAGTGCCGTCGCGGCACCAATGTCTATTGGCACAGTCCCCCTCACTTTTCCAAGTATCCAAAAGGTGCCCCCTTTACTTTGAAAAGTGCCCCTATTAATTTGTAAAAGTGCCCCTGCCCCTTTACACCTCTGATAAGTGCCCCTTTTGTTTTGACACGTACCCCTTTTTCTTCGACAAGTCCCCATTTTCCTTTGCAATACGTGCCCCTGATAATTGCCTATTCAAATCTGAGAGGTGCCCCATATATTTTCACATGTGCCCCCTTTCCTTTCTAATAAGTGCCCCTTTTCATCTATGAAAACAGTCCCTTTTCATTCTCATAGCCCCTTTCCATCTCTGGTAAATGACCCTATTAAATTCTGAGAGGTACTCGTTTTACATTGACAAGTGCCTCTTTTCCTCCTGATAAATGTGCTTTTTCCTTCTTATAAGTGCCCCACCCCCTTCTCATAATTACCCCTTTTCATCTGTGATAAGTGAATTTTTTTCACAGATTTTTAGAAAAGCTTTCGACTCGTTGGAATGGATATACATTGACAAGTGTTTGCAGTTATATGGTTTTAGGCAATCCTTTCGGCAATGGATTGGATTGTTATATTCAAATCCAAGCTCATCAGTTACAGTAAATGGATGGTTTACTGGCAATATTAAACCATCTAGAGGCATAAGTCAAGGTTGTCCCCTGTCTGCCCTAATTTTTATCCTGAGTGTCGAAGTTTTAAGCAACAAAATAAGACAGAATGTCAATATTAAAGGTATTACTATTGTAAGACACAAAACAGAAATTAAGGTAGCTCAACTGGCTGATGATATGACAATTTATGTACAAGACGTTAAATATGGAAGGAAGGTAATAAATGTGATTGAACATTTTGAAAGGGTATCAGGAATACATTTAAATACGAATAAAACTAAAGCTATATGGTTGGGCAAAACTTCTCCTTCAGAGACAATAAATAAGTTGGTGTGATACTTTTGTTAAATCTCTGGGTATATACTTCAGTAAGAATAAATCTTTGAGTGTGAATATGAATTGGTCTCAAGAAAGATTCATTAAAATACAACAGCTTTTAAATTCTTGGAAACGGAGGATAATTACCCGTTGTACTTTGACACGTGCTCCTTTGACAAACGTTGTCTCTTTCGATAATACAGTGTCCCCTTTCCTCCCATCATTAAACGTGCCCCTAATTTCAAGCTACTAGGAGTAATATCACCCAAAACTCGCTCGCTTCGCTCGCTCGCATTTATAGATGTTATAATTATTTAACTTATCAAAGGTCTTTTCAGTCATCTGTTTTGATAATGTGCTTATAAACCAATCAGGATTGGGTTTTCCCTCTTTATAAGATGTAATTTTTCGCACTGCAACCTCACAAATCTGAATTTTTTGCTCGCTCGCAAATGAATTTTCAGCAAAATATGATACAATGTACACAGATAAACAAATATTGAAGTCGTCCCTGATAATGTGATCACAACATAGGGGTATATGCCAATGTTTTTTTAAATAATTAAATATAATATAAAATAATAATATGATTCTGGGGGGAAAGTGTTAAAAGTATGGAGAGCTCATAAACTCAACAAAGTCTGAAAATAATTCATGCTTGGGTGAGCACTGCTCACTTTTGTAAAGGGTATGAAAATTAGGTTGCCAGGAATTAGCCTTCCAATTTGTGAATTAAAAGAGGATCAGAATCATAACTATTAAATGTAACATATTGTCTTCTGTTTGTTAAATAATTGTTTAACCATAATATATAGTGGCTGACCCCGAATTCCATAATGACTGAGTTTGGAGAATAGAATAGCGTGATTGAGCGTATCGAATGCTTTACTCAAGTCACAGAATATACCTATAACATGCTCTTTGTTAGCTATGGCACTTGTAATTTTGTCATGAATTTGAATTAATAATAATAATAGTCCGTTCTTGTATAGCGTATAATACTTAGTCTCTATGCGCTTCCCAAGAGCTTTTGGATAATAATGCTTTATTCAACTGATTGAATCTCTGCGCAGCACAATATAGGTAGAACATGACGGGTAGAGCATTTCATGGAATAAGAAGAAATTGTGAATTTGTCATAAATTTGAATTAATGCTAAGTCAGTTAAATAGTTTTTCCTGAAGCCATATTGATGTGAATTGAGTATTTTGTGTTAAGTGATAAATTTATGTAGCCAATTATGAACATTTTTTTTTTCTCGAAGACTTCGGATATACTTGGAATTAGGGAAATTGGACGATAGTTACTAATTTCGTGGGGATCATCTTTTTCGAGAATGGGATTGACTTCAGCTATTTTTAATAGATCAGGGAAAACACCATGCGATAACGAGTGATTAAATATGTGAGTTAAAGGCTTTGCAAGTGGATACATTATTTACTTTAAGAGAGACATACCTATTTTATCGAAACCGTGAGATTTTGAGTGGTTAAGAGATTGGGTAATATTAATTATTTCGCTAGGATTTGTCGGATTTAAAAAGAGAGACTCTTGATTTTCATTGGAAAGAAAGTCTGTAAAGTGAGAGTGAGTTCTATTACTTTTGCTGGCGAGTTCAGGGCCGATGTTCGTAAAAAATGAATTAAATGAATTTGCATGAAGACTAGGATCATGTATTTTAGTGCCATTTAACTCATAGCCTGCTATGTGGCTGCATGCACGCTATCGTTAAAGTGCTTTGTTCATGCGAGCAAACCACTGCTATGGTGCCATGTGCGTGCGTGCACACTTTTGTAGTAGCAGTTATTGTTCATGCTCATTGTAGTGTGATGTGTGTTTTGCACGCGCTATTCATAGAACCATCGCGTTAATCAGATTATCTCACTATAAACTTGGCACTGAGGGATTTGGGGCTTGGCACAATAGAGATTAGCCCTGTGGCATGATAAGAGTTAATGTGAGATTATCCGTGGGGGGGATCCGTTTTTGTCCCCATAACCTATTTGATAATTTCCTAAGTTGCAGTAGTGTTTGAACTGGCCTTTTGTATTCTATTAGAAAAATGCAATCAACGGGATGTACGGATTCGTTGTTACGATAAATGTTATATGTGTTTAGGTTGGTGTCAGTTGGATTGCGTAAATGTAATTTGTAAACAGCAATTGCGTGTTTGTATTGATTCCAATAAACCTTTCGTTCTCCAAGGAATTCTGGGTTTATTTCGCTTATTTTTCGTTTTGCCTAAAGTGATATTCTTTTCATAATAATACTGCAATTTGTTACTAAAATGTTTATATGCGGTATTCACATCATTTACATTATAATACCTCAGCCCATCCCTCGAAAAATAAATCCTGTTTCTGCAATTCTATATTACGTTTGGATTCTTTGCGATATATAAGCTCATCAAATGATTTACGGCAAGATAGTTTGTATTCACAAGTTAAAAATACGGGTAGGTGATCGGGAACTTCAGAACACAATATTCCACCGATGGTTTTGTTATTATGTACGTTTGAAAAAATATTGTCAATCTGAGTTGATGAATGTGAATTTATTCTACTATTTCCCATTTGCAGGCCCCAAAAATGAAAAGGTTAAATTCCCAAGGCATTTGAAAGATAATACTAATTTAGAACTTCCCTAAAAAGGGGGGACTTGAAAATGTCTTTAAAGGGATAGTTGAGTTCTCTTGCAGAGGGCGTTACACAAAATGTTTTTTTTGTGAGATAATGAAAAACTGAGTGTCAAATTTGAAAGAACATAATATATTAATGACATAATTATCTTTGTTTGATAAAAATCGGTTCAGAGACGGCTGAAATATAACGATTTCTAATACTTGTGTACCACCATAAATATTAGATATTTTGAAAAAATGGAAAAAACCGTTGAAAAAAAACGAAATAACGCCTTTTACGTCGTATTTCAGCCAACGACGATTGGCTTTTTTTGCTGGCATTTTCGTGTTGCTTATATTACCCACAATTATCCGACTCATGTATTGTTATTTTTTATGAAATAATTAATTAACGGTCACCATGTTTTTTTTTAAGTGGAGCTGAATTGGTATGATCGTATTGGATAAATTTCACACATTTTGGGGTCTAAAGTTACCTTCATAGCAATTTTAGGTTCTAAAAGGGCACTATAAATGTCATAGATAAGAATAAGAGCAATAACCATGCACTTTGAAGGCATTTGCGGTATGAAAACAGAACTCAACTATCCCTTTAAGTGGGAAAATAACGACTATTATTTGTCGAATCGACTTAAGAGCTATAGAGCCAGCAAGTAATAGTCTGATTTTCAGACCAATGTACCGAATGGTCGTACGTTTTATGCTGCGCAAAGATTCAATCAGTTTAATTTGGGCCATTACAAGAAGTGGGTTATTGATGTAAACAAATGTTCATGTACCCTTTACAGCTCATTTGATGTATGTTATTACGAAAGAAGAAGAAAAGCCAGTCAGTCACTCAATAGTGTCTGACAGTGAAGTCTAGCAGTAAACGGGTTTCCTTGCATAATTTGAATATTAGGACACTGCTAACGTTTAAATTTCACAGATATGACATACATGACATATTCATAATTCCTGCAAAGTTCTACAGAATTTGATGTTGGCTGCAAACGGGATATTGTATCTTTAAAGTCACCAAGGATAACAAAAAGTGTTTATTTTCATCCCCTATTTATGAAGATAAAAATCCAGTTCGACACAGAATAATTCGCAATTAAAGTCAGGTGGTTTATAAATTAAACCTATGATGACATTTTTGGACATTTGAGTTATTAATTTCAATAAATAAAGATTCTGTTTGAATGTGTTAGTTTAATATCGGAACGGATTTTGAAATTAAGGTTTTGTCTAATATAAAACGCAAAACCGCCACCCTTCTTCCTTTGCGGTCCGCCCTGATCATCTTATAATTAGGCAAATTGAACATATATCTGGATAATTCTGATGTTACCATGTCTCACTTATACCAATGACGGAACAAGCAAAATTATTTAAAGAGTGTAAAAGGTTTTCAACGTATTCGAAATTTTTGTTCAGACCTCTGGAGTTTATGTGTAAAAGCGAAATAATGTCTTGATTGTAAAGAAAATTTATTTTTGAATTCTAGGGGTGTTTAATATTTGCTTTCATATTGTCGACGAAAATATCGGGTGTGTGCGCGTGTGCATCCATTAACTATACGTATATGTAATCGGTGTATTTACTAGTGGATGGTGGTGCGTGTGTGTGTGTGTGTGTGTACGAAGTACAAATGGGCGGGTAATTTCAATATACAACACAAAAAATACAATAACACCCATCTTGGTCACAGTTACAATAGGGAATTTTATATTTGCACTACCAGAACGTGGACCTCTACGTGTGACATCCTTTTAAGGCAATGTGACGTCACTGCCAGTGCCTTAAAAGGACTTCACATTGCCTTAAAAGAATGCACACGTAGAGGTCCACGTTTTCGTCGTGTACATCTAAAAGTCCCTAATAACTGCTCAGGAGCAACAGAGCAGAGCCCGACCATCCGAGTAAAAGGTGTATTTTTGATACACAAAAAAGAGGGGCTGGGAAGAAACATAAAGCTTGATAATAATAGTGACAAATCGGAGTATGATTATTAAATGGCAAAGAGGGATTTCACATCCCCGCTCATCAAAACAAGTTCAGTCTTTACCAATGGATTCTGTGATTGACACAGGTGTGTTGCAAAACAAAGAAATTTGTTGTGCTGAGGAGAAAGATCCATGCATGCTGAATCAGACTCTTACATAATGCTTAATAGCAATAACGTCAATTCGGAGTACAATATTAATACATGGCAAAGAGGATTTTGACACTCCCGCTCATCAAAACAAGTTCAGTCAATTACAATGAAACAGACTCAAAGCAATGGAATGCTATACCTTTAATAAATATTGATAAAGAATGAGGAGTTTGGTCTTGATAATCCCAGTATCAAGATCAAAGGTTAATACAAACTTGTCTCCAGCCTCCAGCCCAGTGGAGGGTAAACTATACATTCCTGCAATACACAAAATGAAACTGCATGACCCCTGAAAGGTATACAATCATGACAATTTAGCATCAATGATAACGTACAATTCCTTCAAGATTAAAATGCTTGACATATTTTGACAATCTAATTTTCCATTATTATTGGTCACAAAAAAATAAAACACACCAAAACAAAAATGCAGATTCGAAATGAAAGTTAGGCTGCTCAAACAATGGACCCATCGATCAATGCGTCAAGTATTTTTGTGATAGAGCGCCACAGCAGGCCGATGTGAAGATCGGCCAGCTGTGGCGCGGAGAAGCCACGCCCTGTTCCTACGTCAGACACATGTAAACGATAAGTCCATGTATTTGTTACAGTTTATAAGCAGAACCATATACGAATGGATTCTGTGATTAACACAGGTGATTAGCAAAACATATTAAAGGTAATACAAAGTTTTGGGAAATTTTGAAAATTGGCTAGATAGTGATTCTTTACAATTTTGATATATTTGGATGCCCCTGTGGATGAATTATAAGCACTAGAAAATTTAGCCCCTCAAATACTTCTGCTTTCGAGATAAATTAAATATAAAAATTTACATGTGCTCCCGGTAAATTTTAATAAATTTCAAATAGTGCCTACGGCCATACAATAGTAGTTGCGACCATGAAAATCTCAGAATATGTAGTTGTGATATATAATTTCCAAACGGGATTAGCCAATCGGTCGATTTTATTCAAGAAACATTGTTTTATAGCTAAATTAATGAATTGACCTTGAGTGGGAGCTATACAAAATAAAGAGTTTATTGTTTACAATTTCATAACTTTGACTCGATTTCAACCGCGACAACGATCATTGAACATTGTAGGATCGCATATGCTTCCAATATGTTCATTTGAACCAAATTCATGAACCCATACCAACACTTGTATTACCTTTAAGAGATTTGTTAGGTAGAGGAGAAAGATACATGAATGCTAAGGCAGAATCGAACGTACATACTTGATAACAATAATTACAATTCGGAGTACAATTATCAAATGGCAAGGGTGGGGGTTGACATTCCCGCCCATCAAGACCAATTCAGTCGATCACAATTTCAAAGGCGGGCCCCTGGATGCTCATCTGACCGTAATTAAATACCTAAAACTCCTGAGCTTCCGGGGGCTCTGCCTCCTGGACCCCACCAAGGGCCCTAAGGCGGCCCCCTGGATGCTCATCTGACCGTAATTAAATACCTAAAACCCCTGAGCTTCCGGGGGCTCTGCCCCCTGGACCACATCAATGGCCTTAATGAGGGCTCCTGGCTGCTCATCCAACCGTAATTAAATACCTAAAACCCCGGAGCTTCCGGGGGCTCTGCTCTCTGGAATCTCTGGACTCTCCGCAAATTAGTGACCTGCCAGTGTTACAAATAAGGTATCAAAATATGCTTATCTGACCGTAATTTAATGCCTAAAACACTCTGAGCTTCCGGGGGCTCAGCACTTTGACGCCCTGCCGAGGCTCAGGCCCTTGACCCCACGCCAATTACGCTCTACCTGATCGTTAATACACCACTTTGAAAAAACGTTCCGCGGGGCCTGCATGTAACGTGTAAGAGTGGATGGTGATGCAGATTTTTCTTCTGCCCCCCCCTTCCAAACGTTTTGGCTCATTACGTCACTGCCCCTGGAAGGTGAGCCCCCTGGAATGTTTGCCCCCCAATCCCAAACTGCTTCCGGCGCGCCTGAGTAAGTGGATGGGTTTCGAGGACATCTATGAAAATCGTACTTTCACTTTGACAACCATTCGCAAAGCAAGGACGGCCTCGGTTACAGAATCCTGTAAAATGTTTAAATTTGAGGCCCTTTCATATTATAGGAGTAGGTTTATTAGGTGTTCGATATGAAATGAAAATAGGGTCCTCGGTTACGCGGTAATTTTCCAGATTGTCACATGTTCCTCGGAATGTTATGTTTCTAATAACGAAATAAAGTGTGTCCTGGACTATGTCATAACATGCTGATTAGTATTTGAGTCCTCAATTTACATCACAAACGTGTATGTGCATTTCCGTGTTTGCGAGGGTGGGTGCGTGGATGTGTGCGTGTTAGTTTGGTGTTTGTGTGAGTGTGTATGTGTGTGATGTGTGAATGTAGGTACGGACAAACAATATATATACATATTGCAATTTGTAATGCAATTGTTTTCAATGTTTGAATGAGTTTTCTATCATTGTGGTGACAGAGGAAAGGGGTAGGGAAATATAGGACTCCCTAGTAATAACTTTGCAAAATAGCGTGAGTGGAAATCGGTCAAAATTATCATAGTCGGCATCAAATCTATTTCTCATAGATATCCAGAGTTAGTTTCCCTCCTAAATTCGACAATTCGTTGACCTCAAGTGCTCTCACGCCTTGTTCCAGTTTTGATAGGAAATGTTATCAAATTTATCAACATTGTTTCGAAATGATATATATCATACCTGAACCTTTCAGAAACCGAAACCAAGATCATAAGGGTCTATCTCAGTAATGTTGACACAATATAACCATAGACCTACTACGATATAACACAAGTTTTATATCGCTAATGACAGGACAATATATACTTCATTTTCATCTCCTAGCAGGGAAAATAACATTTTTCCTGCTGGAATATCAACATTAAATCTTGTGAATGAGTCGTCACTTCAAGCAAAATTTTAAATTCTTTAAAATGTCTGTCATTGAATATTCTGATTCTTATTTAAAATCGCCCACTTTCAATTTACGTTTTAACTGACCCTATATCGAACAATGTAATTCAGTAATCAGTTTGAATTGAGCTGTTGTCTAGCTAAGTGTTATGATGATACATATTACGGGCTAATTAGCAATTTAAATGCTCTTGTTTGAGTTATAATATAGCAGCTAAAGTGATCAACCAATCATAAACCACTTCCAACTCGACGGTTGAAGGGAAATCATCGTATCAACACCATATCTTCTAAATAAAATGGGATGAGTGACTCTACCTCCCACTTTCTTTAACACCCCCTGAATTAAAAAGAAAGGCATAAATGACAAGTTTATTACATTGAATTCACTCCTTCCACCTAAACAGAAAATTAGGTATTTGCAACATTACCCATCTATAAAGACGGAAAAAATAAGGAGCAATAAAATCCACATTTTTTAAGGGGGGGGGGGTGAATAATGCGGAGTAGATCGTATGTAAGTATCCTCTTCCCTACATTTGTTCAGGCTCACAAAAGAATTGCATTCTTTCATACAATACCTCCATATTACCTTTATTTTCCTGGTGATGCTACATCATGTCTGACTGCTACATCATGTCTGACATAGCAACTCCTATGTTGGTGTTGTATGGTCTATTGTAAACAGGTGGTCAGCTCTGGTGAAGCTACTGTCTTTTGTTAGTTCACAGATGATGTCAATAGATGAATGAGACCTTGAGCATTTTCTTAGGGTGGAGCTTAGCAGGTCTGAGAAAATTATTTTAAAAAATATTTTAAAATCTATGAAATATTTTCAGATGTTTGAATAACAAAATATGAGTTTTATGTAACCCTGCACATCAACAGGAATCAATTTATATTTGGATGTTACCCGATCTTTAAGTTGGCGGTCTCCTGCATTGTTCAATTTCGAAATGAATTGTTAACCACATTTTTTTAACGGTATAATTATTTAATTGATTTATATTATGATATGATTATATATGTATTTTGACTATTGTTAATAATGTATATGTACCTAGCTGGTATACTACATTTTATAATATTGGAAAATGCAGAAATAGAATGAAACAAACAACCAAAGGTTGTGTTTTTCCTGTACGTTTGTATTCAGTGTCAAATATGTTTCATGCATGAAATCCAACCAATGGATGCAAAACACACACAAGCACGCACGCATGGACCTTTTTTAAAAAGTAATTTCGTTTTATTCCTTCAATTGTGTGATACAAACATACACTTGAATAAAATAAAAAAAAAGATTTCAATATATTGATTGCTTATACATAAACATAATTAAACAAAAACTGATTTCCAGTATATATAACTAAGCAAAATTTAAAAGTAAACTTAAAATATTTCAATATAATTTATAAGTCCATTGTATATTTTATTCACTTAATGAATTTTTCTTAACTGGAGGTTATTTTAACGGTACTCCCAGCTCCCCTCCCTCACACAAACACACATACACACCTACACACCGGGACAAATATAATAAATAAGTAAGTTATTAACCAGGCTGGAAAATAGAGTTATACTTTAACAAGCTCACGGTGGAGAAGAAAACAAATCTTAATTAATACTAAGCTGCACCCACTTAAAAAAAATATAATCCCAGCTTTCCGATTCTAATGGCTATTTTCTTTTCCTCATCAATATAATTAAACAAGTTTTCTTCCTCTTTTCTAAAGTTGGTACTTGTCCCCTCGATCTTGACATAAATATAACCTACTTCACCATGAAAATTATAGTATTACACATTTTTATTCTATTTGAAGTACCTGCCAACCCAACGAATATATCTCGCCATTCTAAATCTTTAATTTCATCTAACTCAAAAAGTTGTAAAGCCTGTCATATCCTTTGAACGCTCCCGCAAGGTAAAAATAAATGTTTGTATGTTTCTATTTCCCGTTTACAAAACGAACATAAACTAGAAATTTAATTCGTCATGGGGACGAATTAGGTGGTCTGTCTTCAATTCTGATGATCATGCTCATCTTCAATTCAATAACCCAATAAACTGATGTTAATGTAAAATGATGTATTAAGATATGGATTGATGAATGAAGTACTGATAAACTGATGAACTGATAGATTGAACTGATGTGAAATGAACTGAATTGATGAGCTAAACGGATAAACTGATGAACTGAACTAAACTGATGAGCTGAACTGATGAACGAATTATTGAGAAAATATCATGATGATGCATGATGATCATGATCAAATTTAATGCAAAAAATATAAAAATAAGTAGGCCTAATGAATATGACACAAAGTATTGAGAAATAAACTACTTGATCATGATCATGATTGTCATGATGACGATAATGATAACCATGATGATGATGATGATGATGATGATCATGAGTGTGATCCTGACATCTGATTGAATAAAAATGAGGGGATATTTAGATAGCATATAGGCTCAGCTACAACATACTCAAAAATCAACAAAAACCAAGAGGAAAAAACGGCGATATTGCTCGCAAAAGACAGGAATGTAGAATCCAGATTTGAGAAAAAGTCATCTCCCATAGGGATTACACGCAAAAAGTAATGGATCAAGTGATAATAGGGTAATAATAAAGTAAATATGGTTGTTTATTACATTATTTGCGATTCTACGTGTTTTAATATTCAAAGGAACGGTACAGTGAAAGGTCAAAGAGACAACAAAAGTGAAACAAACAAAAATTGGTGGAGACACCCGGACTCGAACCAGGGACCTCGAGGTCGGAAGTCAAGTGCGTTACCGATATACCAAAACATTTCCCATAGAGATTACACGTAAAGGGAAATTAGAATTCTCAAATCCCACCTTGCAAGTGAAATATGAGCATAATTTCGGCATCTGATCGAAAAATAAAGGACACACTTGCGATAGCTTATTGTCTCAGCTACAACATACTAAAAGCTCAGCGTAAACGAAGATAAAACGACGGAGATATTGCTCGTGAAAGACGGGAATGTAGAATCCAGTTTTCAGAAAAAGTCATGTCCCATAGAGAATACACGCAAAATGTAAAAAATTGACATGCCTCCTTTAATCGCAAAAATACGCCATGATGCTTTCGTCAAAATGAAAATTCTTGTTCATTGTATCCGTAGAGAATTGTCTCAGCTAAAACATATCAAAATTTGGATGAAAATTGATCAATATTTACAGAGATACAATCAATTTTCCAAAAATATGCTGACGTCATAATATGCAAATTGAAATTTTGAGTTCGGAGGCCATTATGATGACGTCGTGAGTTAATTGAGGGTCAAATGAGACATGAAATCATATCTCCAATTTATACTCTATCAAAATATGGAAAAAAAATTGGGTTCACCTTGCATCCTAGAGCGCTACAATAGATTTTGTATAGGCATGTTTTTGCCCATGTATGCTATGTATTACAAGAGCTCGCACGCACGGACATTATCTTAAACGGACGCTCATTCCGTTATTACTAGGCAGAAAAAGGTGAACAAGGTATCAAAATGCTTGAAAAATGTGTTAAATATGATGACAGAAAAAATTTGGTGATTCTATGTTGGAAAATGCCATTACGCGCGGAAACGCGCGCGCACGCACGTGCGTGCGTTTTTTGCGAAATGCTTAAAATGGCCTGAAATGTATGCAAAATTTATTTGAGACGATTTTGAGCATTTTTATTTTTTGCGCGCGCGCTGACGCGCGGACGTACGCATGCGCGCGCGTTTTTTGACCTGAAATTGACCGGACGGATATTGACCTTAATCATGATAAATATGAATGAGAAATGCCTTTCCGTTATGAAGATATGATCATGAGTTGAAAGTACAAAAAAAAAACACAAAATGGCGCCTGGATGACGTCATGAAGACTTGATGATATTGAAAAGGTTACTGTCACGTCTCATGACAATGGCCTATGACTGTGCCAAAATTGAACGAAATTGATCAAACTGATCTTGAGTCATCCTGTGAACAAAAAAGTGGGAACAATAAATAAAAATAAAGAATAATAAATAAATAAATAAATAAAGAAAGAAAATTCTGACGAAAACAATAGGTGATCTGTTTTCAACAGACCACCTAATTATCACCAACAAAACCAAATCTATGAAGATGCTCATTAGTATACATGGCTCCATGCAATAATCTAAAATTAAACTCTCGTTGTTTTCTAATGCGTATAGTAATTCTTGGCCTAACAAATATATATTTTAATTCTTTATCTATAAAATCGAAATTATTTTGCCCATCCCTTACCTGCAAATCATACGTTTGCTGTAGTCCTTTTTCTAAAATAATCATAAATTGTTCTTGCACACACCCACATACGAATACACACACACACACACACACACGCACCCATATATATATATATATATGCGAGATGCATATAGGTGAATATATATATGAAGGTGTGTCAAAGTATTGTGAACTTTGCTCTTTTTAAATAACTTGCATGATGCATTTGTAAAGGCAAAGTAATATTTCTAATCATCGATTTACATTTCTGATTTGAATGTAGATTAGATAATGGTACACAATGAATGACCTTTGCCATTATTGATTCAGATATATTAGATAATGGTCTACGTGCAATTGTGATCGTCAATTAATAGCAAGATAGCCTATTTCTTCTTTTGAGACTATTATGCATTGACTGATGGATGAAAAATGAAATAGGCCTACATAATTCATCACAAATACATGAACATCATGAGCACATAAAACCTTAGACAGAGGGCTTTAATTACATACAGCTTGTCAAGTATTTCATGATATGAGTGATTTATTTATAAAATCCATTAATATTGTTAGTGGTGTAGTGTGAGCCCATGCATAGGAGAGGGCGCCGATAAATTTAAAGTGTGATCGCAAAACTTTTGGAAAAATTAACCTAATAAATGTAATAACATGGGGGGGGGGTAGTGCGAAACACTATTAAAAAGAATTGCCCTCGAAAATTTGAAAAATTCGCATCCCCCCCCCCCTTGAGGCCCAGGGGAGGGGGCCTGTCACCAAATAAAGGTCAAATTAACGTGTTTTTATCCGTTTCTCAGGGGAGGGGGCCAAGGCCCTCGGACCCCTTCCCTGAATCCGCCTCTGCATGTATACACATAATGAAGGATAGAGCGCATATGAATCGCGCGAGCTTTTTTTCGGGGGAGGGGTAGATCAACGTCACGTCCTTGTGCCGTTATTATAGGTTGTTTGATTATTTTTGTTTAAATCAAGTATCACGCATATTTTCCGTTCTCATACGTAAGGTGGACAGATGACTATATACCAGTAGCAACAAAAGACTTAACTCCGTTTCGTTAACGATCAGCCTTGCACAAAGAAGACGAAAGACAGAAAGAAAGAGTAGGTAGTATTGGAAATTCGTTTTATTACAATGCCATAAAACATTGGAATTCCCTTCCCAATGGTGTAAAAGAAATAGGAAACTATGATCATTTTAAGAGGAAATTAAAGGAATACCTAATACTTGACAGTCAGAGAAGAGAAGTGAATGACATGTTATATGATTGAAATTTTTATTCTTCTGTCGGTTCATACCTTTTCATGTTGTATATACTTATGTTTTCGTACGTTATAGAAATTCTACAAATTCATCATTATTTTCCTCTTCTTCCTTCTCCTCTTTTTCTTCTTCTCCTTCTTCTTTTTCTTTTTGTACTTAATATCATTTCTATCATCAGTTTAATGTTGTTATTATTATTATTATCTTTAATAAGTAGTTCTTTTAATTTTCTTATCTGTCTGTAAATATTACTATTTTAACTTATTAATTTTATACATGTCTGTAAGGGACCCCACTGGAAATAAGCTCTCGAGCTTTCGTGGGTTATCCTGTTCAAGCTGACTTATTTTTGATCTGTTATTATTGTATATTGTTGTATGTTGGAAGCTTGTCGAATAAAAATCAATCAATCAATCAATCAATCAGTGAAAACGAATGTGTTTAATCAAATTATGGAAATGCAAGCATTATTTTTAACAAACAGAACTTTGTTATTCCTGGCTCATTTTTTCCCCTGGATGAGGTGTCTTATGAAAGGGCAGAAAATGAACTTTCTAGAAATGTGATTTCCTCTTTGAAATTCAGATACCGCCCACCGAATGACTTTTTGGTTTCCTCCCTTCAGATTGTTTTTAATCACTCATGCGTGAATTAAATAGACGTGGTGAGCGTCTATTTTATTTACGCTAATTGTTTGTGAGCACTTCAAGAATACAAATGATAAAGATTTCGCATGTTGGAATATAAGACAAAACTCCGTTTATGCAATTATATTTCCCTTTCTCCAATGGCCGAGTTGTATCGATAGTCGGGGTGGTGATGTGCACTGCTAAACAAGGTTTACTTGTGAGGTAGGCTAAGCCTTCGTGGCCATTATCGATAGCAACATCTCTACAATGGGATGGACGAAGGTACGTTACCGGCAACTGGTAACATACAGCCTTTTTACACAGGGGTAAAATTCCAGCCTTTTCACACAAGGTGACAATTCATCGTATCTAGAGCTGATTAGTTTAAAGCTGTTTATACGATATTCGGACAGATACGAAGTCGCGATTCATACGCCGGTCAAAGCAGTAATACTCGTAAAAGTGCGCTGGTAGTAAAGCCTACACATAGGCATGCACTACCGCAGTTTAACTTTGGTTGCTACAGGGATATAAGAGTTGCTCTCTAGCTGAACGTTCGTTCGTTCGTGTCTCCTTAGATCAAGATTAATGTAAAGTTCCTAAATTAAATTAAAATAAATTAAGTTTTTGAATTCCATCGCCCGATGGCTGCGATGACCGTCTCATTTACAAGGGCCAGCTATGTCTTTATCTGATGATTGTCATGTATTGTGTACATGTGTATCATCATGCACCTCGCATGTAGGCTGCTATACTAATATTAGTCGTTTCCATGGTGTTTATCATAGAAATGGCCAGACTAGCGTGTAAAAAAAATCTAGAGAGCAATAAGTTGTGTGTGTGAACGGATATACGTCCTTAACTAGACCGGACACTGCTCTTTAAACGCTCAGTAGGGCCATTGCGCATTTACGAGCAGTGATCACTGCCCGTAAATGCGCAATGGCCCTACTGAGGTTTTAAAGAGTAATGAATCTCGAACGACCGCACCGAAATTTTCTGTGTGTGATGTTGTATCTACAGCTGATTAGTTTAAAGCTCTTTAAACTAATCAGCTTTAAAGAATTTTACCCCTATGTGAAAGGGGGGTAGTGTTCATCCACACCTCCAGAGTGTGGTTTAGATAATGATCACTGAAAGGTAAAGCTAATCTGTTTTGTTGACGAAATATAACCTTGCAAATTTCCCCTGTATTGCAAAACATTCAATTCTCGCGTAATCTCTTTCTAGCCCAGGATGAACTCGAAGGGATTGTGATACTTGAACATAGTGTGCTTTCCCGAGAGGATAAACAATTGTTCAATTAATTTCTTTGATCAAATCTTTGACGAGAGTCCCGTTTTGAAAAACGCTACATTACATTTGTAAGACTCAGCATTGTCTCTTGACACGTTTCTTATATCAACTATGACGTGGCCATATATAGCTTCTTGTAACACGTTCACCTTGCGACTGTATAAAAAGGTTTGCACGGTATGAGTGGGAGGAAAGACAAATACACGGTCACGTGGTTTCATTTCCTACATTCTTGAACCCGTTTCATAAAACAGAATGACAAATCAAGCTTTAGAGATACACCATGTACCCACATTTACATTAGTAAATCATATTTTCAATGTGATTACAATTGTTAAAGGGATAGTTGATTTTTGTTTTCAGACCGCAAATGTCTTCAAAGTGCATGGTTATTGTTTTTATTCTTATCTATGACATTTCTAGTGCCCTTTTAGAACCTCCTTGCTATAAACGGGTAATTTTAGACCCCAAAATGTGTGAATTTAGCCAATACGATCATACCAATTCAGCTTCACTTTTAAAAAAACCACGGTGACCGTTAATTAATTATTTAATTAAAAATAACAATACATGGGCCGGCTGGTTATCCGTAATATAAGCAACTCGAAAATGCCAACAAAAAAGCTAACATCGGTATTGGCTGAAATACGACGTAAAAGCCGTTATTTCGTTTTTTCAACGGTTTTTTCAAATTTTTCAAAATATCTAATATTTGTGGTGGTACGAAATCGTTATATTTATGGATATTTCAGCTGTCTCTGAACCGATAATTGATCAAACAAAGATGATCTTGTCATTGAAATATTATGTTCTTTCAAATTTGACACTCAGTTTTTCATTATCTCACAACAAAATTATTTCGTGTAGCGCCCTCTGCTACAAAACTCAACTTTCCCTTTAACTTATTGTTTAAAGATAAATTTGAGTTCTGGTCATGCGATTGCCTTGTGAAAGAAACGTTGTGGAATCGATCAGGATAGGTTGATCATTTAGCATATAAGTATTGGTGTGTGCTGCAAGGTTCTGGAATCATCAAAATGATAAGAAATTTGGCCCAATCTTGGTAAAGTTACAAGCACTGTACACAGGAATATGTTTATGGGACTACACGAACATGTGGCACAAAAATCCATCCTGATTTGTATGATGTTACATGCCCTATTTAGAATATTAAGGCATTTAAAGAGCCATGCTTTTCAGGGAACATTTATTATCTGATGTTCTTCCACACTTGCATAAAAATAATGAAAAGGCTCACAAATTGTTTTCCACCTCTCCCCAGAACTCAACGTTCTCTTTAATGAGCTGATACACAACTAAATTCTAAGGCTGATAGGACAACTTATGTCCGCCAAAAGAACGCTTATATCTATTGTGTACAGCTATTTGGGGGAATTGCAGGCGGTGGTGCCACGTTGTCTTTGTATTCACGTTGATCTAATGCAGAAGGGGTTTTCTTTCCTAATGCATTTTAAGTACCACCTTTTGGCTATCATAAGACATTCTGGCGGACGCCCCATTTCTTGTGTAACTTTCGCCTTCACTATCGTTGAAATTTGATTCGGAATAACTGTCAACGCTCAAGGTGTCACTTCCACTGTTTACATTGCTATCAGAAGACACTGAATACCACTTGCTTTTCTCACTAGTTTCATTAACATGTACCATATTCACTGGCATAAATCTATGGTTCTTTGTATCTGAATCCTTTATAGGTATTTCATACAAACCATCTTCATGATCATCATCAATTTCATACTCGGATGGATTACTTTCCACTTCGTTATTCTGATGTTGTACTGTGTTCTTCCTCTCTGGATTGTTTTTGTACGATAACTTTTTGATCAGCAGAAACGCAAATACCACTGTAAATGAAATGAGAAACATAACAAACACTGTAACAGCTACAACAATTGTAATAGTACGTCCATTCAGCGTGTTCACCGGACTGTCTTTTTCTTCCTTGGGCACACTTGATTTATTTATGGTTACGACGGCCGATTCGGGATATGTCGCATTTGACAAATGAGAATTTATCACGTCAAAAAAATAAGAAAAGTCGCGATCCACTTGTACAGTATGAGCTTCATTCGTCTCTGTTGATTCAGTAGTATGGTATTCAGTTAAAATTGACCCAGACTTTTCGACATAAAAGGTCAAATTATTAGTAGATGGACCGGAAGAAGAAACGTCCGCTGTATTTTCATTGATCAGCCATCCATTCTTTTTAGAGTGATTAGTTGGGATGGTTATTTTGATAGGATCAATTAAGCAGTTCAACTGTTCATTATGAAACACAACCTTACTTGTCACTACGCATGTGATATTGTCTTGTAGCATTTCGTGAGTCTCATGAATTTCTTGAGTGAGAACCCTCAAGTTTCCTACTGTTCTTGTTTCCGCATCAGTGATATAACGACGACCCCCAAATGTCAATTCCATATCAACAGGAGGGTTACAAGAAAACACTGAGCATTTTAAAATCACAATATTTTCATCCTGTCGTAGAGTAGGTGTCTGCTTGCCACAAGTTATTTCAGTTTTTGTAGGAAAACATTGGACGATCGCCCACGCACTTTTAGTCTCTTGGCATCTAACTGGACCGGTTTCCACTGTGACTGTACATGAAACGAAGTAGTCCTGTCTCTTGACAGCAGTAAATGTTAATTTCGACACAATAACCTGACTTTCTTCATAGTTATTTGTCACTCTTCCGTTTTTATTTGGATACACATCCCAGGTTAGGGAATGGGTGCGATTGTCAAATGCCGCCAAAGCGCATGTAAAGACAGCATTCTCATCTTGTTTAACTAAAATGTCGTCTGGAGAAATAAAAAATCGACTCGATAATGCATTACATGGAGACGTTCCGAATCCATGTACATTGGATAAATGAAATAAACATGAAGCAATACTAAAGATATGCATGCGAAAGTAGGGCGCCATTTCGTCACCTCCGGATCCCGAATGAAAAGAAGAAATTGAACGATCCTTTGGCGGTGAGAGTCTTATATACTCCATCGGTTATACCTTTATTAAACAAACTTGTTATGCATATTCATTTTTCTTTCCTGTCACACTCGAAAACTGAAGAGGTTTTAAGAACTACGCAATTTCTTTTCGACCAGAGACATTTCACTCGTTTTACTTACACACATAGTTTTGTCGTGTTTATTTTACATGACTTTTTTTAGAGATCCTTAGACTAACTAATAGACGGGGTTTATCGTTTACATGGGTTAGTTATAACAGAAGCAATTTAAAGAGGGATATATAGGCTACATTTGGGCTAAAGCAGATTAAAACGTATTACTAACAATGTATGTGAAGTTTGACGGTGGTGGCCCATAAGGTCAAGGGGGTAAATCACAAAAACAACTTACAACTCTCCGAGTAAATTTTTAATTAGTTCGATGATTTCATATTGTGCCAAAGGTGTGTTGAACCTGCCAGATATAGGAAAGTGTTTAGTTCAGTGTTTATTGAGTGTCTTTAGGAAGGAGTATGGGTTGTTAATGCTCAAGTGTTTTTCATCACTTAAGTGTTTTTTGTGTAAAAACCCTGTTGGTGGGGGATCGTTACCCCTTAACAACTCACCTAACTCACCCACAAACACACACGCACACACGCACACAGGAGAGAAACTCAAAGAGTGCCAAAGCACACTCGGTTCAATGATAACTTGTACAAGAATGTACGAATAGACTTACCTATATTTTGGACAACCAATAAATACAGTGGTCTATGTACACTATTTTAGATGTATCAACATCCCTCAGATAGTGTACTTCCCCCATCATCGGGGGAGGTTGCAACAGTTGTTGGCGGTTTTTTAATCCCTCTGACCAAATAGAAAGTCTTTGTTTTAAACCATCTTAAATAGAGTAAACTTTAAGACTAAGATGCACTGTAAAAAAATAATAGTCGAAATAACTCAATAAAATTGAGGAAAAGAATTGCCTTATTTTTATTAAGTAAATATTACCTACGGCATCTTAAGTAGAATTTACTTAGTTTGCTGAATAAATGTTTACTCAGTTAAATCGAGTTACATTAACGTAAATAATTTAAGTATTGTAATCATTTTAGATAATTAAAAAAAAGCTATGATAGGATTACATATTGCACGATTTGGTACCCATCTAATCTAACAAGTAACATCCACTAATCATTCACTACTTCTATTTAAGATTAATCACTAATCACTAACACTACTTCTATTTAAGATTAAGATTCGACACATGTTGAAAGGCTCAAAATTTTATATATACTTGATCGTAGCATCTTAAAAGAAAAATTGGTTGACAATTTCCTGAAATATCAAGTTTTGATTTGTTTTGAACTGGGTAACAATTAAAAATTGTCTTGTCTTTGCTTAGCCATGTTAAATGAATTAGTAAATGTTTTAAAGTCCTTAAATTTTCATTCAACCACAAAAAAGAATTGTTTTATTTAAAAAAGAGTTTAATTTGGTCTTAATGAATATTCATAAATTATGTAAATATTTATATTACGCACTGCATCGGTCCTTACTTTAAAAAGATAAGAATAATCAACATAAATTGTTTGAGTAATACGTATAATTTCTGATTTTGAGTTAAAATTACTAAATTAATACAAGCTGAAATTACTTAAAGTTCTTATGTATTTGATTTTACTTAAATATTCCACGTATGTTCTACTAAATTGAAAGTTTGAGTTAGCAAGACTTAAATTTAGTGCGTAAGTGGCAAAACTAATGTTTTCAAGTAAATTCTACATGGAAAAAATACGTAAAAATTACCAATGAACAAATTATTTTTTACAGTGTGGGCTTACCTTAGACTTGAACTATGGCAGGCCATTCATGCCACTGGTTGCTCTCACAATTGGTCTCAAGGGACGTCACAAGTCTACAGAATTTAAATTATTGATCCTTCATTGTAAAAGTGACTGACATTGGTAACTTAAGTTATATTTAAGAATTGGACTTTTACTACGGTATGCAATTCATGCCCTCAAATAGTTTTAAACCAGATGTAAATTAGAGGGGGAAGACCTTCGAAATTATGATCTTTAGATAATACCTTTTCCTTCAATAATGAACTATAAAAAATGTAAATTCTGTAGATTTGTGACCACGTTTTGTACGTCCCTTGGGAAACTAATGCCAGGAAGGGAGCTTGTGGCATGAACCGCCTTCCATAGTTCAAGTCCAACTTAAGTCGATCTTAGTCTTTGTGAATTAATCCCAGGTCTACCCTACTCAACGACCAGTTGAAATGCTAAGATCAATAATCAGTATTATACATAATTTGTGTTTGTATTTACTTTTTATTTGTTTCACATGCTTGAATGTATACAGAAAACAAACAACCTAACAAAATGGAGGATATAGCATCTTTTAATCAAACCTGTCTAGCGACCGCCCTAGGGAAATACAAAAAGTGGTCTTTGTAGAAAGGTTGGCGTTGGCGGCCATTTTAATGGGTTATCGTGGCTAAGTGCTGCATTCTATAGGTACGGCCCTATAAAGAAATTCGCAAGAAACTATATCATGTCGGTAATTAAATGTTTGATGGAAGTTTTGATAAAAGCTTGGGGTGTTTAATCTCATCCTGCGGTAATCTGGAACCAGACACTCCAAGCAATAGAAATCTCTCGTGATCTAGACAAAGACAACCATTGCCCTTCACAACATTTGTCCTAATAACAAACCCTGTCCTAAACAGTGCCGCACCACATTACCTTACCCTTACCCTGCACTTGTTTCTCAGTATCCCAACACTAAGCCCACAATAACTGATCACAAAACAAATATCACACGATAGCTTAACTCAGTAGACATGTAAGAAACTAATGCCGATCTCCTTCTTTAGCTCCAAACTTGTCTCTTCATTCCCGCTCTTTCCAGTTATATTTCTACCTCTCTTTCTCGACATCTCCCTTTTCATCCCCTCCCTCTTCTCTGCTCACATCATGATCATAATTTATACTTAGCGATACATTTCAAACTTCTATTGTGAAATATGATTATTTTGCTTTCATCGGAAAGTTAAAGATAAAGTTGATTTCTGGTCATGCGATTGCATTGTGAAAGAAACGGTGTGGTATCGATCAGAAACAGTTGATCATTTAGTATTTGAGTGTATTGCAAGGTTTTGGAATCATCAAAATGATAAGAAATTTGGCTTAGTCTTGGTAAAGTTACAAGCACTGTACACAGAAAGATGTACATGGGACTACATGAACATGTGGCAAAAAAATCCGTCCCGATTTTTACGATGTTACATGCCATATTTAGAATATTAAGGCATTTGAAGAGCTATGATTTTCAGGGAACATTTTTTATCTGATGTTCTTCCACACTTGCATCATACAATGATAACGCTCACAAATTATTTTTCACCTCTTCCCAGAACTCAACCTTCTCAAGCTCTTGTTCAGCGTCGTCGGTATTTATTCTTAGAGTTTTACCAACTCGTTCAGTTAGGCGGTTGGTGCTTTATTGTTCCAGCACACACAAACTACTTGCGCCAGGATGTGTCATACTGAAACAAATTAGTAAATATATTAGGATGGTACATGTTCCGGTCGTGTTTACTTATGATGTCCCAAAACGGAAACTAATTGTCACCTAATCTTCATTAGGTTCATAGTTATGAGACTGGAATAGTAAGAACGCATTCTATTGTTATTTGTTTGTTTGTATAATGACAAATTGTCTAGTACTTAATTTATACTGGGAATCTCGCTCAACAAGCCTAGCTTTTCTGAGATTTCTTTTTTTCCCCTTTCAGGCAAATCAAGCAGTATAAAATATTTTGGCTTATTCTCAAACTAAAATGTATTCTGCAAACTCATTTTGTTTCGCCGATACTTAAAGGTACTTGGTAACATTGTTCAGATGAGAGATAGTGGTGCTAAGGTAGTGACTTCAATGCTAGATGTACAATTAAAGATAATCTGAAAATTTGAGTGAAAACAGACCATTATTGTTTGTTTGTTTTTATTTCCGAAATCCATATATACATACAAGTTTTAAAAAACATACATATAAAACACATTTCAAACGATAAGAAAGTAAGTAAATGAGTAAAGTATAGACAAACGGTTGGATAGCCCATTTTATCCAAAAGCAAAAATCATATTAATTTACATACAATATCAATTTTTATAAAAATCAAAGTAATTTACCAATACACTACCCCCCCCCCCCCACTCCCCCCCTTATCGTTCTCCCTAACCTCACCACCCCCGCCACCCTCTCGATACTGCCAACCCCTCCCGCTACCCCTTTCCAAGTCCTCCAGTGTATATTATCTCTGTCATAACATTTCAAACTAAACTTCGTATTTCTTTATTAAATATAGCCAAACTTCTTGATTGTCGAATGTGCATAGACAATCCATTATACAATTTACTTCCGCGATACAGAAACATACGCTTACAATTCTGTGTTTTCGGTTTAGGCAAAACTAAATTGGTACTTCTAAGGGCATAGTTAGTAGTCTTAACAATGAACTTCTCTTTCAAATATACAGGTGCCAAATCGTGAAATATTTTATACATCAAAGTATAACTGTGCCTAACTTGTCTCTATTCTACCATTTCCCAATTTAAAATATTATGAATTTCACTGATTGGTTTATGTTCAGATAATTTATATTTAAGAATAATTCTACCTGCCCTGTTCTGTAATTTTTGTAATACGTCTACTTGAGACTTAGTGCCCGAATGCCATAACACGTTACCATAATCAAAATGTGGCATTATTGCGGCATTATATACAAGTTTTAACCCAGTCTCATTAACATAGTTACGCAATCTTCCTAAGAAACTAATCATTTTTCCAACCTTTTTACATAATTCATCGGTGTGTAAATTCCATTTTAATTCACAATCAATAAAAATACCAAGATATTTAAATTTGTCAACTTGAACAATATCATTATCATTAATTTTTAAGTTCAACCTACTGTTTCTGTTCAAGATATATTTAGTGCCTATCAGCATACTAACAGTCTTAGTACAATTTATTTTCAACTTATTACAATTCATCCAAGAATATAACTTATGCAATTCAATATTCAAAACATTTTCAATATTACAAGGGTCTTTATCTGAATAATATATGACGGTGTCATCTGCATAAAGGTGAACCGAACATTTTTCAAAACAAGAGGGCATATCATTAATAAATATAATAAATAGTATGGGGCCGAGAATAGATCCCTGGGGTACCCCGTGTGTAAGGGGTAGTTCTGACGACAGCGTATTATTAATCGAAGTTATTATGCGTCTGCCATTTAAATAGCTTCTAAACCAATTCAAAGATGAACCCTGTAGACCAACGCCAGAGGTTAATTTTGCCAGAAGAATTCCGTGGTCTACTAAGTCGAAAGCCTTTTGAAGATCCACAAAAACAGTGCCTGTGTACATGCCTTTGTCCAGTGACATGAGCCAATCATCCGTAACTTGTATAAGTGTAGTGGTCGTCGAATGATTAGACCTAAACCCCGATTGTTGTTTGGCCAACAAATTATTGTTCGACAAGAAACGGGTGAGTTGCCGCTGCACAACTCTTTCTAAAAGCTTCGACACACAAGGTAAAAGAGAAATCGGTCTATAATGATCAGGATTAGCTTTATCTCCCTTCTTAAACAATGGAATTATCTTGCCTATTTTCCACCTAGTTGGAACCACACCTTCACTAATTGACCTATTTATTATGTATGTGATGCTCCGAACGATTTCGGGCCCACACAGTTTCAAAACAAAGGTACTAATCCCGTCAACACCAGTAGACTTCTTATATTTCAAAGCAAACATTTCTTTAAGAACATCAGCTATATCAACAGGGGATAATTCAAAAGAATTATCATAGCATACAGGCCTTTCTTCTAAAATAGGAACATATTCATTTGTAAATATAATAGCGGCTACATTGGCAAAGTGTTTATTAAATTCGTTTGCAATTTTATCATTTTTTACTATTCATACTATTAAAAGAATCTGTCGATTTATTAGGCAATAATAACTTTAAAATTTCCCAAGAATTGTTACGACTATAGCAGTCACGTATTTTATCAGAATAATATAGTTTCTTTGCTTTTTTAATTTCATATGTAACTGTATTCCTCATCTTTCTATAACTTTTCCAATCATCTTCATTTCTAGTTACTTTTGCTTTCTTCTTCATTTTATCACGTTGTTTCATCAAATCAAAAATAGAATCATTAAGCCATGGAGAGTGTTTTTGCTTCACCCTTTTAGTCTTAATTGGCATATGTTTATCTACAATACGCACTAAACATGTTTCCTATTTATCGACAGCTTCCTCAATAGTATGACTAGTTTCTACCTCTGTCCAATTCTGTAATCTGATATCGGTTTTAAATGAATCAAGATTAACACCTCTTGATTTCCGAAAAGTGATTAACTTTGCATGAGTGCACGTGTTGTTTGAATTCTGAACCTTCCAAGATAAAAAACTCAACGAGTGATCGCTGAAACCAATATCTATAACACCCCAAGAATCTACATTTTCTGGCTGATTGCACAACATGTGATCAAGAAGAGAGCTTGAATCTGGCGTAACACGTGTACATTCAATAGTATTAATTTGATGCAGGTCATGTATATCATTTAATTGACAATATTTTTTACATTCAGAACTTAGAGGCTCATGTAAAATATTCAAATTTATATCACCCATCAAAACAACAGATGAACGATTTTCTTCTAAAAAAGTAAGCATGTCTTCATAAGTTGATAAGACTTCACATTTTGAATTTGGAGGTCTATACCAATTACAAAACAAAAGGGCTTTACATTTCTTTAATTCAATAAACAAAATGACAACTTCTAAATCTTTACTAGAGTCATGCAACACCTGCTTATAAGTAATACTTTCGTGGACATACATTGCAACTCCACCTCCTTGCCTGTTACGGTCTTTACGGATCAAATTGTAATGAGATATTTTAATTTCTGTATCCTGAATACTATCGTCCAATCTCGTTTCATTGAGAGCAAAAACATGAATATTATTTTTGCATAATATTGATTCAATTTCCTCAAAATGTTTTAATAGGCTTACGACATTCAATTGCGCACAATTAAAACCATTTTTATTTAACTGACCATATTCAAACGATTTATTTTTATACTTCTGTTGTTGTTCTTGAGTTGTTACTGTATCTTCATTTTGTATCGCCACATTATAAAAGGGCAACTGTTCCATCGTACATTTTTGACATTCCCAACCACAAAACTGTTCTAATGTATTTTCATCATACCGTTCATTTGACACACCACAACATAATATGTGTACCCATTTGTTGCACTTTGTACATTTGAGGCCTTTCTGGTTTACCATAACCGACTTACTACATAAAACACATGGAAATTTCCTAACCATCCTACTAAATTACAATAACAATAACAACAACACCAAAAATATCAAACAATTAAAATAATTCATGGTACAAATTGGGAAAAACTGATCTGATCGATTCCTTAATTCTCCCAACTATATTATTACAACTGAATTACATTTTAGGTGAATGTAAATCGTCATAAAGCAATAAAATGGCTCTACATTCCCTTCCAGACATTTAAGTGATGACAGATTTTTGTATAGCCTGTTTTTTTTTTTTTTTCATGGGATACCGGTTGGGAAAATTCAAAAATGGTTGGGAAAATTTACTGTTAATCACTGTTAGAGGGTGTCATACATTGACGCCTTCAAAGAAAACCATAGATTTCTTCGTGGTTTGAGAATTTTTTTCAGGATTTTTTGCATAACAGAGGAGTACAGTAGAAGGAATATAGTATGTAACATTTTATACAAAAATTAAGCAATTTTTTCATCAACCTTCAACAATGTTACCGAGTCACTTTAACAGTATTCGTTACTTTTATAATTAATTTGTTCTATTATATATTGTATTACTGTATGGTTTTTATATTTTATTTAATTTTGGATATTTGAGTGGAAAAATAAGTAAATCAAATCAAATCAAAATCAAACCAAATTAGCCTAGACTTAACAAAAACTAATTAGAATTGAATAAGCAAGATTGTAACACTAGGCTCTTCTCTTATAATAATACGGGACATCAAAGTATCATTCTGCTAGACATGTGAATACAAGAATTAATCGTCTTTTTTCTTTCTCGAATCACACGAAAGAGATTATTACTTGGAGGATGAATATAAAGATCATCACAAATTAAGCACGCTTTATTCCAATCAATTTATTTTAGATGATCCATTTTTTGCACCTAATCGAATTTGACCTACTATACTTTAAGATTGACAATGAATGTTAAATCAGTATCCATTGAATACATCCCCTCCCCCCCCCCCCCCCCCCTCAGTGTTATTTAGGGTACGTGTATGCATGTTCACTCCCTTTGAAAGCACCCCCGTCTCCGATGTGTATATCCCCGGTGTGTATAAATCAACACGGGTCGGACTTTGTTGCGTGAAAAGTTGCCCTTTACCAGAGCTTTGGAGAACACGAATGCGGTCCCTCCGACCACGGAGTGGGGGGGGGGGGGGGGGGCGGTATACACTCACACTCGCGCACACACACACACACACGCATGCACACACTATAATATAAATGTATATATATATATATATATATATATGCCCATAAGCATTGAGCACTGTACGGAGGAATAGACCAAATCTATGTATATATATATATATATATATATATATATGAATGGATAATGGTAAAATCCTGCCTACAGCATGTATTTTCTGATTGGTCAAATCTCAACAATCTGACAGGATTGGGCCAATCAGAGTAATGAAATGGATTTAATACCTTTTGGTTTAAAGTATAAATTTCATGCCTGCAGTTTGAAAAATCCAAGGCATAGAAGTAGATTATAAAGAGAATGTCCAAGAATCTAGATAAACCTACCTTTTTATTTAAATATTTCGAACGAAAGAGCAAAGGAATGTAAATTTGCAGGGTTTATATTCAGTATCTACCAATTTCATATTTACTATGTTTAAAAAGGATCTGAATATTTTGGTTCTTCTATTTCAAATCGATTTAATTCAATTTCAATTATATATGTTTCCAACAAAAAATTACAAATTATAATCATTTACAACAAATGTAGAAATACGTATTGTAAACAAAGGGGTCCACTAAAAAAGCAATGCTTGTACAAGTAGCGTGGTACGGTATGTCACTAAAACAGCTCCCGTAGGACTTTTGTGCCAAAATTGATCCAAGCTATCAGAAATTGATGGGGTTCAAATTTTCCCGAAGACACCAAATTTCCCTATTGCGCAAGCCATTTTGCCGCCCAATATAGACCCCCCCCCCAGGAAAGGAAGGAGGGATCTGAAAATTTTAACCTCATCATTTTTAGCCAATTGGGACCCTTTTGAAGCCAAAACAGCAAAATTTTGGCCAAAAAAAATCCTACGGGATTACATACCATACCGCACTAAAGTGTGAACACCTCAAATGATACTTATAGGAATAATGAGTAATTAAATAGACAACTCCGTAATTACAAAAGGAACCACAACATAAGGGGAAAGGGGGGATGCCAACAAAGACGAGAACAGGACAAGGCATTACTTTACATGAAAAAAATAGAAGATCACGGTCATAATACAGAGAGTAGACAATGGCAAAAAAAGTGAGAGATCGGGGGGTACAGAAAATAATACAAAATGATGAGCTGCATGTGGGGTTGAGAAGAAGATGAGGAAAGAGAAATGCGCATTGAAAAGGACATAAGCATGAGAAGGCACAATATAATATATCAAATTATATTTTGAGTCAGCGACTACAAACACAACAACAAAAACAACAACAAATACAACAAAACCAATATATACTTATATACTTATATATGATTGTAATAAAAATAATTACAATTTTTTTTTAAAGTTTTAAACGACGGAGCAATTTTATTTCATCACTTCAAGAATTCCAAAACTTTGGACCTTCATATATTAATATTTTTTTGAGCTAAGAGGGTCCCAAGATAGGTAAATGAAAATCGTCCGAATGTCTTGTTGGTTAATAATGAACTGAGGTATTTAAAAAAAAAAATCTTGAAAAAGAGATGGCAACATATTATTCTTCTGTTAATATTCAACGGGCTATGATTGCCTATCACGAGGATCTGTATAGGAATATTATACCAGTTGTGTATGGAGGAACAATAAACATCGGGGTTACACTCTAGTCTTTGCGAGACGTGTAACGTATTAACAGCATAATGGCCCGGTCCCACTGGCCGATGGACACAAAACGTATGCATAAAGGACACAGCGGACGAGCAAAATTTCGCGGGTGGCTCCATCCGTTTTCATCCGCTCCAGAAATGGACAAAATTTGCGAAAATTTGCGAAAACAGAACGGAAAATAACGGACGTGGGTAGTATGTAGCGGGGATGTTAAACGGATATTCATCGGAAGCCTAGCGGATGAAAGCGGATGGAAGTGGATGACAGGTTTTAATACGTTATATACGAGATGCATACGCTTACATCCTTTCTATTTCCGTGCTACTAACGATGTATGGACGTTCCATGTACCTTATCTTTCCTCCCTCTTTCCGTTTTCAGCTGCAGCGGATGTGAGTTGCGAGGATGCCCAGAGGATGCAGAGAGTATACAGCGGACGTTTAACGGATGATAACGGACATAGAACGTTTGTTGCTCGTATTTGTCGCGGATTTACATCGTACACGGCGGAAGTTCATCCGTTCTAAAAGTTTTGTGCAGCTCAAAACTTTTTGCGCGGATGAAATCACAGTGGACGGATGCTCGATGGAAAAAGCGTATGAAACACGTATGCAATGAGTACGGAACGGATGCATAGCGTTTTCCAACGGATGGCAAGATTTGTTTACGTTTTACATCCTCTTTGCATCCGTAAGTGCAGTGGGACCGGGCCTTTAGGTATGACTCTCCTACACACGGGGCCTCCAGTTATTAATGTAGTCTGTCCGAGGAACGGAGCATATCTCCCCCTAAAACCCTAGCGCCTGAACAAGAGTGAGACCGACCATCTGATCGCGCCACACCGTCTCCTCTGATCTCAACGGAATCATAGAATATACTATTTTATGTCCATAATTATTTTAGGTTAGATTTATTTGTCATCTTTTTTTAATTTATAATATACTATGTAAATTAAGATCAAATTAGTTACAAGAATAAGTATTCCGATCACTGTTGTCGCTATTTGAAATGAACCCCATTTGCAACAAGATATTTTCATTGTTCTTTCTGCTGCAGTATCAAATGAAGGTTCAGTTATCGGCTCAGGAGAAAAATGGGCTTCGTCTCTTTGGTTATCACTAATATACGCCGATGAAGGTGATGCTGTAAAGTGTGAACGGTGATCAATATCTTTCCCTGGTAAGATGGAGTCAGTGCATTCAAAGAAAGGAATGCGATCGGATATTGGACCTGTGCAACAATGCATAGATTGTCCCTTCTTTTTCCATATTTCTTGACTTAATGTACTATTTTGTCTCTTGGGTACTGCTATCACGTCATCTTGGAAACAATGCAATTTGCCTGGAATGCTTCCTTCTAAAGCGGTACATTTCACGACATCCCACATTTCTGCCAATTCACTTTCAACGTCAGCGTTGTTTATGATTTCACATTGAGCTTTACCTGGTGGATATATAACAGTGAGACTAAACTCTTTATATTGGCGTATTAGGTCTATTTTGTGGATGGCAGAACCAGAATATGTTCCTCCGTCATGACGCGAAACGTTGCGTATTATTACGTGTACTATAGTAACTGCAATATCGTCACCTACGAGTTCTTCTGCCGTAACATTAAACCGTGCCAGCTGCCCTTCGTGTAGTCCCACATTTGTGAAATGTCCATCACGGTAAAAGGCCTGTCGGCTTCCATGTTGAATTTCGAAAGAAGACAAATCTACATTGTCAAAAGAAAATTTAAACGCTGTAGTTCGACCTTCATATTCCAATATAACGTTATCGTTTAAACATTGCATAGGAAATATGAGAAGAAAGATGAGGAAGCGACTGAAATCCATATTCCCCTTTTGCGCCGTTAAGTCCTAGAAGCGTTGGTGAGCCGTTTCTTAAGACGAATCGTGATCTTGATAATCTGTGATGAACAGAAATGAAATGAAAATACACAATAATAATAACCCGATTGATTTTATGATTATTCCTTGTAATACATCTATAGAATATGTCAGGGTAACAAGAATAAACATTGTAAATAACATGCAGATCTGCGTATTAAGAATGAATAGTTTGAATACATACGTACTTTCTTTGGTGTTGGAAACCTTTAACTCCTGAGGAATATCGTGGCGGTTTCAGTACTATGAATCGGACTAAAGTAGCTGGTAGAATAATCTTGCAAAGTAAATATTAACACTGTCTGCTTTGATCAAATGAAATCTGAAAGAAAATCACAATTCAATTTCAGTTAATAAGAATCGCATGCAATATTTGTATTAGCTATAATGAGAGGCCATCTCCGTAATAAAGATTTCAGGTTGATAGTAGAGCTCGAAGGTCCATCGATAAACTAATGTGTGATATTTCAGATTTGTCAAATCATTTGGGCACATGTGATTTGTTTGCACGTCCTAGATTATTAAACTCAATTGAAGAATCTATATTCCTAAACGTAACAAAATGCGGGGTATTGATATTCATTTATCATCCAACTTTATTACAATTTACAGTCAATTCACATGAACAAATTTGGACTTTAGGGCCTTCTGTCAACATTCAAGTTTAAAAATAACAGTCAAGTGGACCCTTCAAAAACTAAAAGGCCCATGAGACTGACAATGTTGGTCTCATTCGGCTGTCAGGTGTGCTTTTTTTTATAACTTTAAACAGTCAACAAGACCGATATGGATACTTTCCAATAAATGTTGTAATAGCTCTTCCTTCTATCCTCTTGTTCACCTATTTTTTGCGCATTTCTACATATTTATATTGTTATCATAATTATTTTCTTTTAATCCTTTGCCTTTTTATAGTGGGTTTTTTTTTATGTAAAAAGGGATTTTGCCTCACTTGTTCATATTTTTCATAACCTTTTGTAACTTTGACCTTTCACAACCAAAAGATATTTCCCTTTTACCACTCAAAAAAAAAAAATCACAAAATCTGTTGTAATTTTTCCAGATCTATTTAAAGGTAAAGACCAGTTATGGTCATGCGATTGCATTGTGAAAGAAACGTTGTGGAATTGATCAGAAAAGGTTGATCATCTAGCATCTAGCATCTGCAAGGTTCTGGAATCATCAAAATGATAAGAAATTTGGCCCATTCTTCGTAAAGTTACAAGCACTATACACAGATAGATGTATATGGGACTACCCTATATCTCTCACAGACCATGAGAGAAACAAATTTACCAAACATATGAATTAGTAGGCGGTTTCCCGGCAAATTTTTTATCATCATGTATTAGTCAAAACATATTCTTTCACATGATTGGTAATGAGAGCTTCCATTTCATTTTTTTGAAATTGGGGCGTTTCCAATACTGGTCTTTACCTTTAACTTCATTTTGTTGACATATAGATCTGTGTGAATGCAAAGCCATATGACCTATGGACTGATTGACGAATACCCCCAACACACACACTGGCACAAACACAAACCCGCAAACCTGTAATACTTGTCTTCTTTTTGAGTACCCACAAATCTTACTAAATCTAGTAGAGTCTCTTTTATAATCCTATAGGCTTTTTACTAAACACTCGGGTCACGGCTCATTGGAAACAACTAGGGTCACGGCTCGATTGGCCAATTTTTTTTAATGGTGTCTTCCATCGACTTTATAAGGGGGAACATTTATTTGAAATTATCGACAATAGAAGGTTCTATGTATCGTTTATTATTTTAATCTTTCTTTAATCCTCTCGTCACATCCATCGCTTTTTTTTCCTCCTTCACCTCTTCTATTATTCTTTATTTATGTATATCTTTATCTTTGATTCTTCTTTCATCCATTTCTTAACTTCCTTCTGCTTTAACTTCTTAATCGTATTTGTGCCCTTTGTCGTTGTTTCTCTGTTTTTTTAATTTTTGGTCCTTTTATTCCCTCTTCGTTTTTTAAAATTTGTATTACATCATGTAATCATTAAGATATTTGTGGTTGGTTTACCCCATCATCTTTTGTTTTCTTATGCGATTTTTTGTAGCGTTCTTCTACATCTTTAATTCTTTCTCTCCCTTCATTTTCCCCCTTTCATTCCTCTTTTCTTCTAGGCCTACCATGTGATTCTTTATTTTCTGCAGTTCATCTTTCCCATTTTCTGTTAATGTTAATATTTCTGGTGCATTTCACCACAATGTTCCATTAGGCCTATGAAATACACTGTTTCTGTATTTCTTTCTTTTCTCTTTTCTTCTATGATTTCTTCTTAATTTCCCACAATTCATCTTCGCACTCTTTTCATTCTTCCTTGTTTCCATCCTATTAATAGGCATATCATATTCCCTTGTAGTACTAGGGCACTGTTACACTTTCTCTAAAATCCACTTTATCCACCTAGTATTTTGTCTTTCTAAATGTCAGCCTTAATTCTTGTCTTCTTCTTTTTCTATCATAAAAAAAAACGCAACTTCCAAGTTCTTTTTAAGTAAGTAAGTTGGTAAAGCAGCGACCGACCGATTTGTAGCCTGCTGGGTCGCCGCTGGAATTTAGGCATCGCCCAACGATTTTTGGAGAAGTCGAGCAGGCTGTAGAGCCCAAGCGATGCCTGTGCGATGCCCTGTCGATTTCCCGTCGATCGCCGGTCGATTTTAGGTCAAAACTGGGCGAAATCGGGGAGCTTCTCCGGAAAACACTTCTCCGGGCGGCGCACCGGCAATGACAGACTGATTACCCACCGATTCCCAAGCGGTCTCCCACCGGCCACCGGCTTATTTTAAAGAAATTGCCCCGTGGCACCGATTTAATCGAGCGTTCGCCGTCGGGCGATAAAGGTAAAAAATCGAAGCTGCGAGGTCAAAGGCTGCCGACCGATTTTGAACTCGCCGCCCAGTGACCGACTGACCTCGCAACGACCGGACAGCGACTAAGCGCCGACGGCCCGGCAGCCTTTGACCTAGCGGATTCGATTTTCGACCTAAATCGTTCGACGGCGAACGCTCGATTAGGTGTGATTAGGAGCGTATTTTGGGCGGCTAGTGAAAAGTGAGCTGGCGGCGCCGAATTTTAACTCCGCGCTAAAACTTCAGCGCCACAGAGCGATGCCCTAAAAAAAAAAGCGTTGCCCGGGCGAAATTGGCTAAAAAAAAAAAAATCGCCGAGCAGGCTACTTTTGGGGGTTGTGACCATAGCTTAATTCAAGATAAGATTTTCCCAGCGTGTACGGCCGATTTGAAGACACCATTAAAAAAAAGTTGGCCCAGCGAGCGGTGACCAGCGTGTTTTCCAGTCACCGTCTCCACGCTCTTGACCTTCTTATGTGGAGTTTACTGGGGTATACTTTTCTGCATGTTAACAATCATACGCCAATGATGCAAATAATTCAAGATCACACCGAATTTTTGTTTTCTTTTTCATATAAGCTATTGCATGATTTTGGTTATTTATTTACTGAAATATTTATCACAAGATTTATTATATTTGTATGATTTGTTTCGAAAGTTTTAATAGCGCAACTGATCATTTGTGTAATTATTCAAGATTCTCACAGACTAACTGTAGATCTGTCATTTTGAAATTAACCTAATCAGCAGTCTTTTTTAACCAATCAACAACTAACAGTAATTCGTCTGTGGGTTTGGGAAATGCAGAGAACAAGACTTGTTTGTTTCTTTATTTACTGAATTTAAAGGAAAAATATTGATACCAGTGATTGTTACTCGTTACTTGATTGCTTTTTGTCAATTTAATACATTAAATACCATAATTGTACAAAATATCACCATGTAAGTACCTGCTGAACTTTAGCAAAATCTCTTTAAAACTGTCTTCCCTGAAAATGCACAGCATTCATGTTCATATTTCTTTCTACATACATTTGTTACACGCTTTAGCCTTTAGCTTGGTTACTGTCATACTCAAAACATGCTTATTCAAACTTCTGAATTCAAAGCAGAAAGCAGGTGGAATGGTAAACTGCACATTACAACAAAACATGATACATTCATCAGTTTTAGTCAGTGTCCCCCAAAACAACTTGGGACGGAGAGAACATACATATTTATTACACCCTGTTTGCTGCTATGCGAGATTTTTGTCTGTTTGATATTCACCTGAAAATCACAACATTCTGATACAGTACCAAGTTCAAGTTCAAGTTTTATTTATCTTTCTTTCATAACACACATTACAAATATGACATGAATATAACAAGTAAACAGAATATAAGGTTACAATAGAAAGATGAGGTGACCTTGGTTGAAAGCAAGGCTTGTGGATTTAAGATCCCTCATGACTAGCTTATGAGTATGTCCTAAAAGAACAAACTCGTCAGATAAAAATAATGCATACATTTTAATGCTTACAAACTAAACTAACTAAACAACTGAGAAAATATAAAGATAAGTAAGTATAATAAAATCTACCGACTACTAAAAAATGGCTATAAACAAGAGAAACAGGAAAATACTACAAGCAACAGGACTGAAACACAGACAAAAACTAAACAAGACAGACAGATGACTAGATTTGAGAAACGGGAGTAGAATTTTGCTGACCTATATAGTAAATAATTTTCTTAAATATTGATCACAACTTTAAATCTAGACGATATCGACTCAAATAAAGTAACTTCGTTTTGCGCTTAAATACATAAATACTGACCGATTGTGCTATTCTTGGTTCAAGGGAATTCCAAAACCTAGGTCCAGTGGACCCCAAAGTAGTAAGAGCAAATTGCGTTCTAACAAGAGGTAAGTGATATATATTGCGCCTGTCGTGTTGAATAACTATAAACTTGGTTATTTTTCTTAAATATTCCAGCCAAGGCTACTGGCAGTAGACCTGCATTCAATTAATACATTAGAGCTCCTAGTTTTAAATGATAAATATCTTCAACTTTCAAAACACTACTATTATAAAAAGGAACATCTGTATGCGCAAGATAGTGAGTATTACAAATAATTCGTATTACTCTTTCTGTACCAGTAGTAATTTATCCATTTGAGATTTGATGGAGTTGCCCCAAGCTAGCACACCGTGGTGCAAATATGGCAAAATTAAAGTTGCGTACAACATACGTAAAACATTCAGTGGGAACACAGATTTCAATTTATAAATTACACCAGTATTTCTTGACAATAATTTACAAAGTTTACTAATATGGTACTTCCAATTTAAATGTTCATCAATATGCAAGCCAAGAAATTTAAATGTAGATACCCTTTCAATCTCAACACCATTGAATATTACATTTCCTGGCAATATACTCAGGGAATTACTAAAGAGCATATAGTTAGTTTTTTAAAGATTTAAAGACAACTTGTTTGCATGAATTCACAAAGTCACATTAGTCAACTCAGAGTTTACTGTCTGCACAAGAGTTTGTGGATTTCTGTGAGAGAAAAATACACTCGAGTCATCTGCAAATAAAATGAATGATAACATATTTGCGGACAGTTGAAAATCGCTAATATACACAATAAACGAAAGCGGGCCTAGAAGGGATCCCTGTGGAGCCCACAAGTGACGTCCCGCAAATCTGAATCAATTCCATTTAAAGTAACAACCTGTTTCCTATTTGTTAAGTAGCTTCTAAACCAATCTAATGTTATTCCCCTTACACCATAATGGCACCGTTTATCTATTAAATTATAATGATTTACAGTATCAAACGCTTTAGAGTAGTCTAAGAAGACAACAACTGTATGCATGCGTGCATCTAATGCACTGGATATCTTATCCACCAAATATAGAATAGTTTGAGTGGTACTAGTGTGTTTTGTCCAACTAAACAATTTGACAAAATGTTAGCATTCATCAGAAATGTTATCGTCCGAGTATACACTAGGTTCTCAAGAATTTTTTAAATGGAATTCAACAAAGAAATGGGACGATAATTCTTCAAGATAAGGGCATCACCCTTTTTAAAAATGGGCACAACCTTTGCCATTTTCATTTTCATGGGTACAAAACCAGTGGTCATTGATAGATTAAATATATGTACTCTCTTTAAAAAAAAAAGTGAATTTTCACTCTATTTTTTACTTTCTTGGGAGTGACGTCCGTGATCACTTGTTTAGGAGTGAAAATCGATTGATTTTAGAGTGCTCTCTAAGAAAAAAGAGTGAATGTTCACTCTTTTTTCACTCCATTTTGACTCTCCAGAGGAGTGACGTCCGTGATTTTGAAAATTCACTCTTTTTTTTTTAAGAGAGTACGAGAGATTGTACAATACCAACAATTATATTACTTATCAACTCATTTGTTATATAGTCACAACCTAGACTTTTCTTATTCTTTAAAGAATGTACAATATCAAATAAATCTTCTACAGTCGTTGGCAATAAAAATAAACTATTATGATTAGGGTTTTCTAAAAAAGATTGAAATGTTTTTTGAGACTCTGGAATGACACGCGACAAATTCTGGCCAATATTACATACAAAATGTAGGGGTTGTTTTACAATTTCTACTATTACATTTACATAAAGGTAAATGTTTTATCATACAGCAAAAAGAATGTATTTAAGAATTTATCATATGAGCTATCAACATCATAATCACGTAATACTTCTCTCCAATCACTTGCTAACAACTCATCTCTAAATTTAGCAATACTGGTAGGATTACCATATTTATGATTGCGTCCAGAACCAGAACTGTCCAGAAATATTCAAGGGAGATTAAACCCTGGGAAAAAGGCTTTGACAACTTTGTAATCCCATCTGTCAGTGAAATTTCTGTTTACCCGTAGAGTGTTATTATGTTTAGGTTGCCCTGGATTCAATTAGCACCTTGGCTTGGGAAGAGAGCAATCTTCAATAAACCACTACATCCCACGAAAAGTATCATTCAAAAGCGATGTCAAGGACCGCTTCAATATCAGTCCTTGAAAGGTTGTCGTGTCATTTTCATATTTATATCTTTTATCCTGCATTACAGGTTTAATATATAAACACACTCAACTTAATTTGTTATATCTTTGACATAATACGAGTTGTTTGCATAACAAGAATCTCAGCCATAATAATGTAATAAATATAAAATGGCATACAGACGTATAAATGACGAAACAGGTCCATGCGCACTCTCTAGCCACTGGACGCGACCCCTTGAAGCAAGATGACGTGGCCAAGCACAAAATTTCGGATTTGTCCGAAAACGACTCTCGACTAAAACTGCCGTAATGCCCGTAACCATGGTCACGATAAATACAAACAATCAATGCATATATAACATTTGATATTATATCCCTCATGTATAGTTGTTTGCATTGCGATTGTACAGAGCACGAAAAATGTATAGATAAGTACTATCTACCTGAGATAGTACTTTTGTAAAGTAATTTTTTGCTGCTACCCCACTTGCCCACCCTTGCCCATTGAATACGCATAGCAAAGTAGGTTACGCGAAATGTCAAAGTCAATGTCAATGTCAAATGAGCGCGCATCGACTGTATTACATGTATATGCATGTTGCGCTTTGTAAAATCTAGCTGAAGCTAAACTGTTTGCAGAATCAGTTCTTATTATTATGTAAAATTCACTTTAAATAGACCTTATTGCCGATGCGGGATATAAAACAAATATTAACCTCCTTTACTCGGGCAATGGATACAAATTATCATCGCCTCGGTGATAGTTTGCACCATTACCCTCGTAGTCGATTAATATTTGCTTACTGTATATTGGTAACATCTTCCGAAATAATCGTTCCCATCCCCCCCCCCCCCCCCAAAAAAAAAAAAAAAAAAATCATATCTAACATATCTGATAAAGGCATTGACATGAATTTGAAATCAACAAAAAACTATTTGAATTTAGCTCCAAAATGCGGAGGAAGAAGAGCACCAAAAATACCTCTAGCAAGAGGTTTTTTGTACTTCCTATCAAAAAATGGAAGAGATTTAAACTTGTAAACAACATTATAAAAAAGGGCTCAAATCAAATTCATCTGGTAACTTATATCCTAACCACAATCTAATTTATTTTCACCATTAAAGTTTTTTACATTTTGCCAAAAGATTTGTTATTACCACTTTGAATTATCTGCTTACAAGTGCCTGATATCAAATACAGGTGGCAGTGATCATGAGGTTGTTTATCGTCGATTTGATACCGTATTTGACTTTGACCGTGTTTTTTTGAATAATTATATTTGCTTCGCACAATATCGCCTGTCCTTATCGTTACAAAATCATGTTGAAGTGAATAAAACATATATATATATGTAGAATTGTAAAGATTATACAAATTGGTTCCATTAAGTCTCCTAATATACTGCTAAGTAAAAGCGTGTGAAATCTTTCAAAGAAAATATTGGAGCCCCATGTTCAGAGAGCTTCATTTGTAGATTATGTGCTCGTATTTTCAAAGATCAGACATAAATCATGGTCCAACATGTCGTCTGGTCATGATGAGCATCATATAATCTGTACAAAGAGGTGTTGTTGTCTACGCTAGTGGATACGTAACCGGACTGTGGATCACGTGGTGTGCAGTTCGAGTCCCGCCACGGCACTAATGCCCTTTGACAAGACATTAATCTAAATTTGCCACTCTCCATCCAGGTGTAGAAATAAGTAACCGATTGGAAGAAAATGCATCAGTATTTAGCGCCTCATTATGGCGGCTCTGCTACAGCCTGGGTAATAATACGATAAGCTGTATTAGCTACTCTATATTAATGGACCTATTATTATTGATTATTATTTGCTTTCGAAATGCTAATCTTTCAAAATGAAATGATTACAATTGTGAATTAAAAATAGAGATTAGAGACCGTTACAAATTAAAGAAATATCTATTTAAGCCCGACTAAATGAGCAAAACAGTGTTTACTGGATTGCAGATGCTGTGTCTTATTGACAGGTTAAAATACTATCAGAGGCAGGAGATAACAGGAGAGAGCGAGAGAGCGAGGTAGATGGGGTTGAAGATAATAACGAGAAAAAGAGCGAGAGATCGAGAAATGAGACAGAGAGAGAGAGAGAGAGAGAGAAAAGGAGTGCCCTTTGTGCCCTTTGCTACCTCATTTTATTTTCAATGTTTTAGGCGTTACAACTGACAACTCGAGTGGTGCGATTTAAACACATCGATGTTTTTGGTAAACAGTACCTATTTTTAAAGCCCGCAATCCAGAAAGAGCTTTTTTTTGGGGGGGGGGGGTGCTGGGGATGCCTGAAATCGATTTTTGATTTTACAAATAAATGTTCGTCTTCAGTCATTGACCAAAATAAACCCCAAAATATATTTGATATTTAACATTATTTCAATGTCCTTCCAACATATGTTTGACCGTATTAAAAACAAAATTCCATGCCTTGGATATTGAATTATATAACTCGAATTCTTTAGAACCATGCGTGTAATTTTCGATGAAAAAGGATTTTTTTTTTTTAAATGACATGAAATATCAGATGATTAATATCAGATGATTAATATCAGATGATTAATATCAGATGACTTATGATGATTAATACGTTTAAAATTGTATGCATAAATGCATTGATATTATACTTCCAGGGTGGTATATTTTGCTTTTGTTGGAGGTTTTGTGATATTGCGCAATAACTTTCACCGATATCATATGAAGTAAAACGCAATGATCTATGCACAAGAAAAATATTAACTTCTTATATCTAGCTACGTAAAGTAAACCTTTAAGCCTCTATGAAAAGTCAATTGTAAATAATATTATTAATGTAGGAGTATGACAAGATTAAATATTGTAATATACAAAGACACCCAACAGATGTAACGCACGCCCCATTATGACTCAATTTTACCATGTTCTTCTTCCTGTATCTTGCAAGTCGATAAGATTGCCAATACAATTATCACCAGAACCCCCTTTTTAAGGTACAGTGGATTGGGTGTCTTCATAAACTCCTCTTCTTTTCTTTCCTTTTTCTTTCTGCCCCTCCATTTTCTGAATGTATTTTGCTTGTCTTTCTAACACTTTGCATGGAGGGATGGGTGAGGTCTGAGTGAGCATTTTGCACCATGACAACTTTTCATTTCTCGGGATGCCCTTGGTATATCATATCGTAATTATGCGTTTTGTAGTAATTAAGTCATTCTAAAGCACCTTTGATCACAAAGGCAAAACAAAGTCTAATCTTAATCCCACCCCTATGATATATTCATCTTAGTGTGGATAGGGGCCGTTTGAATGATCGTTTGAGCTTGGGGGGGGGGGGGGTGCATTTTCCAAGGAGGGCGCTCCCCATCACCTTTAATCGCTGTTTCGTTGTAAACACCCTATTGCCTCTCCGTCAATGTATTTACTTTTAAGACTTGAATATTTTAGAGTTGAATACATGTCCATTATTCTAGGAATTGTAGCGACCGACCTATTTTTTCCATTTGTTAATGAAACTTTCTTTAGCATTTAAGCGTATATAAACTAATTAACTATACTTTAAAAAAAAGGAGATTTGAAGAAACAAAACACGCGCTTCATATTGGATTGTTGTAGGCCCCTAACATTTAGCGAAATATTGGCTTAAAGGTTCGATAAGTAGGCATTTGGAGGTAACCACATCGGAATGTGTAATTTTCTATGAGAAATAGGTTATATTTATTGTTCCAACTTCACCTTATCGCTTGAGGTAATATTTTCGGCATACTTTCATTCGAAGAAAGCCCTGCTGGACAGATAAAATAAATTTGATCTGTATTATCCATTGTCAGGTTATAGGTTGTTGTTTTCCTTCAACGTGCTAGCTAGCATTAATTACAAAACTGCCTTGGTTCCGTTTTTCTAAAAGATTAAGGTATGATAAATCACATCTCGAAACAGCATTAAAGAAATTAATAACTTTTCCTATCAAAACTGGAAAAGTCATGAGAGCACTTGAAAGTAACAAATTGTAAAATTCAGGAAAAAGAAAAAGCAACTGAAGAGCCATTTGAATAGTGAGAATACGATTTGATGATGTCTATGATAATTTTCATCTATTTCCACTCACGCTATTTTGCCAACGACATAGTCCTATACCCCTCCCCATCATCCCCCTCAAAAAGGGATAACCCATTTGTTTGCCAACTTTTTGCACGTTCAGATACAATTTCCTCTTTTATAGAACCGATAATTTACCCGACAAGATGATTTAAAAAAATCGCCAGTGCTCAAGGTAGTCAGAAAGCCGATTCCCTTCTACATTTCCTACTTTCTCAATTCAATGACGTACATTCTTCTTTTCAAGTGGGTTTTTTTCTTTCATGTATACCTGTATAAGTTGAATGAAGGAAGATGCCCTTTCTTCGGTTCATGCCCTTTTTTCGATTTGCACGTTCACTAGTGGACTGCGACGTATGCGGTCATTTTTTAAGCAGGGTTGACTGCTTCAAAAATGACGGCATACGTCGCAGTGTACTAGTGATCGTGCAAATCGAAAAGTCCCTATTATCTTACTTTGATCGAGGGAAACACCATTAATCTCCGAGTTTATTGTTGTGTTAATGCCTGGGTATTTTACCCATGCCAATACATCCATAGCGAGTCTGGGAGGGACAAACATTCAGTGGGAACAATGTCCATAGAAAACATTATTTTACTCCTTCCTCCCTACTCCTCCCCAGACACACATCACACACACACGCACACACACACACACGCACATACACGCGCACACACGCACACACACACACACGCACACACACACACACATACACACACGTGCACAGACACCCACACAAACACCCACTGAAAACATGCCTACATTTTGTGAGAATCTCGACCATTATATCAGCCATGTCCATTTCATTGCTTCTATTCGCCTTCCTTATTTTATTTATTCTGCACGAAGCTATTCTAAATTGTCCCACTTTCTAAAATGATATGTGAGTGTACCTCGGTCCCCAGCTAATTTCTTCTCCTCCTTTCTATTTTCTAATAATCGTTTCTTAATCTCCAAATAAGTTGGTGGTTTTTGTCTATTTTTACTATCTATAATATAAATATCATATATTTTATCAAAATTATGATATGATTTAATAACTGTTCCTTCCCTATGTTTAACTCAACTATCCCTACATGGATACCTTTCCAATTTATATTTGTAATCTCTACTAAATTAAATAAATTTCCACACTCTTCCCAATTTGGTTTTACTTTCTCACAAAGACAAAATAAATGCTCGTAAGTTTCTTCATATCTACCACAAAAAGAACATAAATTACTATTAACCATTTTAAATGTATATAAATGTAATTTAGTGAATATAATATTATAAAGCATTTTAAACTGAAATTCTCAAGTATTCCATAATCTATTTTTCTTCCATTTCCAAACACTTCAAATTCCAACTATGTTTCATCAAATTCAAATTCCAAATTTAATATTTATCAAAATCTTTCTCTCTTCCAGTACTAAAAGAAAAAGAGAGAGAGAAAAATATAATAATAACAATACTACCTACTTATCCGGCTAAAAGTAGACTAGTGATAACAGACATATTGCCTCAACTAAATACGCTTAATTCTAACAGAGGCAAATCAAAACCATGAGTATAGCTGCAGAAAGAAACATATTGCAAGCTGCAACCAACTGATAGAATATGCGTTCTACAGTAAATGAGTAGATTCAATGAACTAAAACGTACTAATTTTCTGACCTACGATCAACTGCAATTCACAAAACGGGACCAACATTTTATATGAACCCTCAAATCAGTGCAGCTAGGACGCTCGTAGTAGATTGTCCTTGTCGTGCATGTAGAGGGCGAGAGAGCTGAGACTCAATGTGGAGCCTTGCTTTCTTCTTTTATTTTTTTTCTCCAAGATTCATTATAACATGTGTATGAATGTCCAAAGAGATTTTCATAGAAATATTCAGTTGAAAAATTGGCTCTACAAAATAAGGGCACAATACCTAGTTTAGGGGAATACGATAAAAACTTAAAAGTGCATCGGAATCATCTTCATGTTTTTCTTCTTCTTAGAACTAATTAACAGTTGAAAGTAAAGTAAATTTAAAAAAATACATTTTGAATATTATCGAACGTATTTTTGTCTGATATGTGCCCCTTGAATCCTCCCCATTCCCAGGTACTAATACAGATAACATGCGATGCAACATTTTAAGAAAATCTAACATATAAAAGTGATCATGTTATTAAGTAGCTGTAACTAAATAAGCAATAAATCAAGTCATGCGTGTTTCACTTTCGAATTGATGTATCCGTCAAGTGAACTGAATGTGTAGACCAGTACAAGAATCTCCTGAAGTCACATCACATTCATTCAGGATATTGCATCGGCCCAACGTGTCTTTTGAAGGTTAAAGAGACCACCCTGATAATTTCTGCGATTGGAGCAATGTTTGCAGCTCTATCTAAGGAAAGACAACAGATGAAATATTATTGGGACATGATTCAAGATTGTTAAATACGCTCAGACAATCTACCTATTATATAAACAATGGAAAATCTTAAAACTGTTTGTGAGAAATTTCGTAGACATTTACAAAATATCACTATTATGTTTATTGTAGTTTTCGCATTGTTCTTCCATTTGGACTCGGTAACATCCAAGTGTGGTGGGACAGGCTCATCTTTCTTTGAAACTCATCCCAATGATGTCAGTATCCTAGAAGGAGGAAACGCTGTATTTGTTTGCACAGTGATGCGATTTGATCCCGACACTGAGACTCTTTCTTGGCATGTTTTCCCTGACAAATACCATACGGTTATTTTAGATTTTTTCGATGAACCGTCGCAAAACAAGACATCTGTGATAACTGTCTATGATGTTGGGAGGAACGAGCAAACTTTCAAATGTATCCTCCGTGGTCTCTATCACGGATTTATATTTGAAACATGTTCCTCACAAGTTTCGACGATGGACGTGCAGTATTTTCCGAGAGGCAATGAAATAACTTGTGGTCCAAAGCCTCTCGGGGAACTTTATGAGGAGTCTCTTCTTGCAGTCTGGTGTATGGTGCAAGAGGGCAGTCCATCGGTACATTTATCATGGGAAACAAAAGGAATGAATTTATCTTTCACTGAACTTCATCTGGAGGAAGAGGGTAACAGATTGATCCTCAACCAAAAACTGTACATCAGCCCCTATCTGCACCTTAAAACATTATATTGTGTTGCCTCAAGTGATGCAAGGAACCGGATCTTCCTCGACGAAGAAATCACTTGCTCAATTGGACCTTTGTTGGTCCGTCATAAGCCACAAGTTAAGATTTGTTCATCGGAAATGCTTGACGCAGTTGACATCAATACCAGGGAAATTGAACTAAATTGTGCCGCTACAAGTTATCCCGAGAATAAATTCTATAATTGGTTGTGCTCTCCTGAAGATATTTTGATTGGTTGTCATAATGTAACATCTAAAACCATACTGCTGGGCGCCAAAGATAATAATACTTCAATTAATGACATCGATTTTAAAGTGAGCTGTTCGGTAACAAACGCTGAAGGAACGGCCACTGATGTGTTTAGTTTATCGCCTAACAGTTATCATAAAGCAAACGGATCCAGTGTTTTGGGTACGAGCACCGCTGGTCAAGAAATAAGTGATATTGGACTTTGCCAAAGTGTCACGCCTACACTAAATATCCTAAATAGATCTGTGAATTGGGAGACGTTTTCTTTTGAGGTACATATGGTCTGTTTTCCCGATTGCATTGAAACAGCTGGTACAAATGTTTTTATTTCTTGGCTTGTCAACGAAAATAAGATTGAACCTGATAGCAATGATATTCTACGTTCCCTTCCCCCACCAACCTCATCTGTAACGCTGAAGGGATATTTCAAGGAGTTTGATATTATTAACGTGACCTGTAAAATACGATCACACAATGTTACCTATAGGAATAGCGTAAACATATCGTTTGTGAAGCCCCCGTATGTGACTGCACATGTCAATAAACAATTAATCACCCATCCGTTGCATACTGAAAAAGGACAGACTGAAATAAAACAGGGCGATTGGTTTAAACTGAGTGGAATTCAAGTGATTATTTTTACAACTGTAGCAGTCCTGGTAGGTCTACTTTTAACAGCATGTATTTGTGCTTTCTGTACCGTTTGCATTTTCAAATACTTGCAACAGACCAACTCCATTGATACAGATAGATGCCACGAGCAGAAATCTTCTACAAATTGTGTATCGTTTCGTGTCTCTCAGCAAAACTCTAGTTTGAACCAAAGGATCATGAGTATTTCTAATGAAGACGCAATGTACGAAAAACCTGTAACACCGCCACCTTCTCCACCATTGGCATCTCTCAATGTTGCTTATAAAGATAACCATGTACGGGAAGGGGTTCATTACTTTGAAAAGAAATCATCACGAAATTTGAGTGTCATTTATGATTGTACCAACTCTATCACCTCAAGCATATGCAGTAATTCTTCCTCTGACATATCAGTCCCCTCTGGGTATTCCGACTGGAGTGGGCAAATACCTTCCGAACTTCAGGAGAATGTGGATCTAGGTAATATCATTTGTAATTCAACGGAACATGTTTACGATAATGCAGGAATCATTAGAATGCACATGTTCCCAAGATCAGCGTCTCTTAGCAGATTGCCTCGGCAGAACGATAGGATCAAAACAGACTTTCCTCCTCCAGCACTTCCAGGTTCCGGTGCACAAGAAAGTAGCCGACTTTAAATTGAGGAAAAGAAGACGAATGTTTTCTAATAAGCACAATTTGCAATTTATAATGAATTAACACAAGAGAAGTATTTATCACATTACTACTAAAAGGGTAGAACGAGGAATTTATCATCCCGTATTCTATGGAAAAGGGGAAATATCGATAATCTGTAGTAAATTTATGTATTAAAAAAAAATGAAAATGAGAAAAAATATGGGATTCCACTCCATTGAATTGCTTATTTTCAAATTAAATAACGTATCAATAGTAAAGTGTTCACTCTGATGTGCAAATCAATGTTAATCATTCTTACGTCAAACCATTTTTCAACTTGTTCTACAGACTGTTGTTCCTGTCCCATCTTAATTTAATGCCGTCTGAATTAAATGAGAATATGCATATACCGGATAGATGTGATTTTTAAATATAATTTGTAAACTTATTATGCAGATCGTTTCATCTACCGAACCTTATTGAGTAGAAGAAATACATGTCTGTGTAGCTCCTGATTCTTTTCTACCCCCAATACCATCTCTCTCTCTTTTTTCTTTCTGCCTTTTGTCCCCCTTTTCTCTTTTACTTTTGCTCGTTCTATCTGCCCCCTCCTCTATCTCTCTCTCTCTCTCTCTCTCTCCTTCTCTCTATATAATATATTCCTCTTTTTGCTCGGAGGAAGTTCCGGTGTTGTTATTTTCATCACTTTGCTCTTTATGTATGAATGCATTCATGCTTTGACTCAGAATAATGTTCTCGTAATGTACAGTGTGCTTAGAGCTGGAAGGATGTTGATTAATTCTTGTTCAGGTATTAACTTAAAACTCTTCTGGCTCTTACCAGACAGCATCGTCTGTATGCTTATGTTTATATTCTATGTAACACCAATGGGAAACAAATTTCTGTATTATTATCATATATGGACAATAACAAAATGAATCTAGAATGTATGTAGGGCCTATTCTCCTGAATTGGGTTATTGTACATGAACACGATGTAATCTCGATATAAGTTTGATTGTATCTTATACTATTCAAATTAAACATGCTTAATATTTTCTCAAAAGTTTAATTTGTGTGTTGAAGACATCGTTAAAATAGAATTTGTAGAATGTTGGGGTTGTAGAAATAGTAGTTGTTTTGTTTGTTTTTACCTAACTGCTAAGAAAGCATGTGTATGCTTGTAAGTAAGCAACCAGGGGACCAATGGCTTTGATTCATCTCCGAGGGACTTGGTCATGAGGATTAATGCAATACCAAAGTGTACTAGCGCATAGAATTAATTTCTAACTCGATTTTCGGGGTATATGTTTCTTCCACATATAATCATCACCTGTAAATACATGAATGTATCTTTCCACGTGTTATTAAAGCTAAGTTCCATCTATCCTGTTTGTTGGAAATGTTTATAAAGTCGGTCCCCAGACGTAAATAATCATATCTGATTGATACACGTCTGTAAAAGAAATCAATTACACACACACACACACACGATATGTTTTTTCTTAAACTGGTTGATCCTGTGTTGTAAATAATAAGCAAATACGCAAAACTAAATTCCATTAGTAAGGAAAGAAGACATTGGATTTAATGCACATTCGTATAAGATCGAATGCAATATGTTGATGAAGTGTGACTAAATATTGCGCTGTGAGTTTTTTTAATTTTAGATAAGGCAATTCTGTAAAAGATGCGTATCATAAATAACATCTATTGCCAATGTTTTGGAGGTACAGGAAAACCATCTTGACCAGCATGCATGCTGACGCTGCATGCACAATGGTTAAAACAATTACGGTACGCCAAACATACTAGGTGATATTAAAAATAAATAGTTATCGCATAATAAACCATCAAACAGCACGCAGTATATCACTGTTTTGCTTCTTTATTTTAACTGATGCATATAACACAGATGGAAATGAAAGGATGTATTCCGTCAAGAGCAGAAAGGGGTGAGAGTTTGTTGCAATACAAAAGGCCTACTACATGACTCCAGACTTTGTTGATAAATAGGAAAAAGAAATATAAATTACAGGAAAAGATGAAGAGGAGATTAAGTGTGATTGAGACCCGAAAATAAAAAACTAATGTAGATTTGGTTGATGATGATGATTCACAGTATTTATATGGCGCCATATTTTTGTTAAGAACAAAAAAAATCAATCGAGTGAAGTCATTATTTTCACATTTGTGGAAATATGTTTTGAGGCATGATTCGAAGTGTTCTAGAATGTTAATTTCACGAAGAGAGGAAGGGAGTGAGTTCCACAATCGAAGAGTAATGGGTGAGAAGGCACCTTCTCCATATCCCTTGGAGTATGTTATGAGTACCTGGAGAGTGACATTGTGACCATAAATAACCTCTTCATTTTGTCCGATTTCCTCTTGAAATAATATAAGGCATGAAAGATTCACGTCAATCCTGATGAGTTATGATTAATTTTATACAGTGCGAATCAAAAAGTGTACTCAACTTTGGTAGCTTATTATTTATTTTAAAAAAAGTAATAGCCTATGTGACCTTGAATCATATTTTTATGGTAAAGGGTAACTAATACACTGCCAAACGATACCATATTCATAATTTTGCTTCCACGGATGACTGAGCATCAGGCTATTCAAAGAGTATTATCAAATTCCACTTGCTCCAAGTTTGGGCTGAAGCAATTTATATGGGTCAAAAGCCATCATGTGTGTATTTTCTCATTCCAAAATAATTGCAAACTTCTTTACATTGATATATATGCAATTGAAAAGAAAATGTGTTAATATTAACTGAGAGGAAATAAAAGGAAATGTAAGGAAATGATTATTACAAGCAAAATTTATGATATTTATGACTTCATTCGCATCCCTTCAATGAGTGATACAAAATGGATAAAGCTTACTTGGGAAGTTCTCTTTTTTATGAAAGTCTACTGTCAATTTCTTTGAACCTTATCATCAGGACAATAGATGGACAAATCGTTTAACAGAATGGCAACCAAGGATGGGAAAGAGAAGAAGAGGAAGGCAGAAGAGAAGATGGAGAGATGACCTAACATCATACATAGGACTAGGACAGCTTGAAACAGAAGAGAATGGAAATGTTATGAGGAGGGCTTTGTCCAACGTCTGGATGAACTATAGCCTAATAGATAGATGGATAGATCATATGTGTTCTCTTTTGCATTTGAGCTTATTAACCTTTGAGTTTGCATTCGCTATTCCAGATAAGCATTTTATGCTCCTTATGTGTGTGAAATCGGGTAGCGGACAACTGAGCAGAGAGAACTTAAAGGGATAGTTGAGTTCTGTTGCAAAGGGCGCTACACAAAATAAATTTTTTGTGAGATAATAAAAAACTAAGTGTCAAATTTGAAAGAACATACAATTTAGATGACAAAATCATGTTTGTTTGACCAAAATCGGTTCAGAGACGGCTGAAATATCCATAAATATAACGATTTCAAAAATAGTGTAGGCCTACCACCACAAATATTCGATAATTTGAAAAAGCCGTTGAAAAAACGAAATAGCGCCTTTTACGTTGTATTCCAGCCAATGCCGATGTTGGATTTTTTGTGTGGCTTTGTCGTGTTGGTTAAATTACGCACAACCAGCCGGCCCATGTATTGGTATTATTAATTAATTAATTAATTAATTAATGTTCACCGTATTTTTTGGGTATGATCATATTGGCTAAATTTTACACATTTTTGGGTCTAAAATTACCTTCAAAGCAATTTTAGGTCCCAAAAGGGCACTAGAAATGTCATAGATAAGAATAAGAGCAATAAGCATGCACTTTGAAGGCATTTGCGGTCTGAAATCAACAGAACTCATCTATCCCTTTAAATAGCATGAAACAAGAAGCTAGTAGGCTGTTCAAAATAATTACTGGTTATCCTATGGATTGAAACAAGATTCTGTGAAAGTCTTTATATGAAGCAAGAGGCATAACTATTTTTGTTTACAGGATTTAAGACCAAAGAAGCGCATGCCTGTGGCCTGACCCACGAGCGTTCCATCGGCCCAAACTTAGTTCAAGGCGATTTGGACAACACTTTCTTAAAGACTCTAGTGCTCAGTCACTCGTGGCAGAAATATAATAAATAGGGTGTCTAAAATTAGAGAGAATACAATTTACTCTTCAACATGAAATTTATTTCAAAGTCATTTTGGTTATGAATTTTTTACTTAGAAGCCACCAAAATCGGGTATACTTTTTTAACACGCACTTTATATCCATAAATATTGATTTTTAAAGAGACTTAGATTCAATTTCAAAATCTATATAACTTCTTAGAACTCCCTTCCATTATGCATTATCATGTTTATCTTTGTCTCTCTCAATCAAATCAAGTAAACCCCCAGAATAAAAACTAGCTTAAAGATACTATGTCCCTTTTGCAGCCAACGTTAAATTATGTAGAACTTTGCAGGAATATTGAATATGTCATGTATGTCCTATCTGTAAAATTTAAACGTTAGCAGTGTCCTAATATTCAAATTATGCAAGGAAACCCGTTTACTTGCTAGACTTCACTGTCAGACACTATTGAGTGACTAACTCTTTTTTTTCTTCTTTGGTAATAACATACATAAAATGAGCTGTAACTGGTACATGAGCATCTGTCTACATCAATAACCCACTTCTTGTAATCACAAAAATTAAACTGATTGAATCTTTGCGCAGCCTAAAACGTACGACCATTCGGTACAATGCTCTGAAAATCAGACTATTACTTACTGGCTCTATAGCTCTTAAGTCGATTCGACAACTAATAGTTGTTATTTTCCCACTTAAAGACATCTTCAAGACCCCTTTTGGGGGGAATTTTGTTAAATTTAGTATTTACTTTCAAATGCCGTTGGAATTCAACCTTTTCATTTTTGGGCCTGCAAATGGGACATAGTGCCTTTAAGTCATTTTAAGAATCTTTCAATTTGGAGCTTATTTATATGTCTGTTTAGAGCCAAAAGAGCGTTAACTATATTTTAAAACATATGGGTTAACGCCCAAGAATATAAACTAGCTTAAGTCATTTTAAGAATCTTTTGGTGACCTTCCATGTAAAGATACAGGGTGATTCAGAAAATTGACATCAAAATATTTGTTTGGATGCTGTAAAATATCCCTCCAAAATCATCAATCAGGGTCTTCAGAATGTAAATAACAAGATAATGTCTATAAAAAGACAAATTCCTGAGTGATTATAGAGATGAAAATGGATTTCACAGACACCTTTCAGGCTCCTATGCTATGCTCTGCTATGCTATCCAAAGCAGGCGCGTACGCAGGATTTTTTCAAGGGGGGGGGGGGGTTTAACATTTTTAAATCGGGCCGAAAATTTCGCAACGACTCAGCCAGCCGCTGAATAAGGGGGGGGGGGGGGGGTAAGAGGACATTTTTTTTTTGTCAGCCGGCCGCTGAATAAGCGGGGGGGGGGGGGGGGGGTAAGAGGACACTTTTTTTTTTTTTTTGGTCTCGAAATTTGAAAATTTGGGGGGGGGGGTAAGGTCACCTTTTTTAGGTCAGCCATGGGAATAATTTTTTTTTTTTTTTTTTATTAAAAAAAAACAACAACAACAACAAACAAACAAACAAAGGGGGGTTTTTTAGTTTTTTTTTAGGGGGGTTTATACAAATAAAAATACCAAGGGGGGGGGGGGGTTAACCCCCCCAACCCCCCCCCCCCCCCTGCGTACGCGCCTGATCCAACGTAAAGATCGCAGCTATCATTATTATTTTCGAAAAATCAAGTCAAGGGCAATACCAGTACCCTATGATATATCCCAAAGATATCACGTTCGATCAGGGACTTGAACATTAATTTACAAGTCCCAGTTTGGGTTACGTAATACGTAAATGTCATGTTCGCACATTACAATGGGTGATGGACGTGCAATGCTATTTAATTTACCTTAGGTCGATTTAAAAAGTAATTGCGATCGTGTGATACTTTCTAACTTTTTTTCTGATTTTATATTTCTCTTTCTCTCTCCAGATTTTTCCGTGATCTTTATTCGATTTCATTCAACATAAATTATATTTCTCATGAATATGTGAATGATAAAAAATGATTATACAGATACAAAAATAAATTAAGTAATTTGAAGCACAGATGCTTTAGTCATTTAACAAATTCATACATATTAACATTTAATACTGATAATAGTAACATTTAATAATTATTGGAAATAAAAAAATGAAATTGACATATTTCGATACAATAACTGAGAGTTACAAAAAAGATACAGAACAAAATCTGTCATGAAATATATAATAAGCCCCCAACCTTTCACACGGTTTTTGATTGGTAGATCATTTTAACTTCTATAATATAAATAAAACAACTGTATACTTGAATTCTAAAAAAACTGCGTTAAAAAGCATTTAAATTGCTAATTAGTCCGTATAGTGTATCATCGTAAAACTTAGCTAGACAACTGCTCAAATCAAAGTGATAACTGAAATATATTGTTTGATAATGTGGTCAGTTAAAATGTAAATTAAAAGTGTCGGATTTAAATCATAATTAGAATATTCTTTGACAGGCATTTTCAAATATTCCTTGAAATGACAACTTATTCAAATGAAATAAACGTTGTCCTGTCATTCGCGATTTAAAACATGTGTCATATGGTGTCAACATTACTGAGATAGAGATTTCCCTTCAACGTACCAGCTAGCATTAATTACAAAAATTGATAAAAGTGTGATCTTGGTTCCAGTTTCTGAAAGGTTCAGGTATGATATTTATCATCTCGAAACAACATTGCAAATTCGATATCATTTCCTATCAAAACTGGAGAAAAAAAAATCATGAAAGCACTTGAGGTTAACGAATTGTCTAATTCAGGAGGGAAAAACTAACTATGAATAGTGAGATGGGATTTGTTGATGATTATGATAATTGTAATCGATTTCCACTCACGCTATTTTGCAAAGTTATTACTAAGTAAAGTTTTATATTTTCCTACCCCTTTCCTCTGTCACCAGAATGATAGAAAACTGATTCAAACATTTAAAACAATGGCAATACGAATTTCAATATATATACATTTTGTTTTTACGTACGTACATTCACACACACACACACACACTCACACCAAATACACACCAAACACACACGCACACGCACTGACGCACACAATCCACCCACGCAAACATGCACACGCACATACACGTTTGTCCTAATCGAGGACTCAAATACCGATCATCATGTTATGACATATGCCAGGACACGCAATTTATTTCTTTATTAGAAATATAACATACCGAGGACATGTGACAATCTGGAAATTTACTGCATACCCGAGGACCCCCTTTTCATTTCAAAATCGGTTACCTAAACATATCTACCCCTATAATTATGAAAGGGCCTCAAATTTAAAACACTTTATAGGATTCTCGAACCGAGGCCGTCCTTGCTTTGCAAACGTCCGTCAAAGTGAAGGTACACTTCTCATGAAACAATCTGGATATTTAACCCATAACCGAGGACCTCCTATTCATTTCCAAATCGAGCACCTAAAGAAATGTACCACTATCAAAATGAAAGGGCCTCAAATTTTAAACACTTTACAGGATTCTTGAACCGATGCCGTCCGCGCTTTGCGAATGGTTGTCACCCACTTACCCACTCATCTGCACAAACAACGCTCGAGACAGGCGTGTAGAATGTACTTAGAGAGAGTAGACAGATTCTGAAGATGGCGTCCTTCTACTTACGCCGAGATGATGCTTTGAATTTGAATCAACACGTATGAAGGATTACAATTACAATTGCAGTTTCGCCTCCAGGCACCTCAAGAACCCTGTCACACATCCCGAAATAGTTTGGATTAAAAATTAAAAAAAATCATTTTAGGGACGATTCCTCTTTATAGTACAAATATCGTGGATGGGACACTACCCAAAGAGGGGATAATGAACACAATGACATAAGAATTATCATGCCTTTGTTTACCATGTTTGAATGACTTCTCTATCATTCTTGTCAAATGTAGGCTCCGGAACCATTGTGCCGAAATCAGAGTTAGTATATGTTTATTCAGTGGCGCTAGCCTAACATTTGTATCAGGGGAAATGGCCTCTAAGTATTGCTAAGCCAAATATACATATTTTTAAGGAGAAAAAAGGATAATTTTGTAGGCACGTCAACTTTAGTCCTCAAGTTCCACTCTTCAATATAAACGTTATTTCGTCATTTTTGTATTGATTTAATATTTAAAGTTTGGGAACATACCATTTTCAAATATGAAATATCCTTATAATCTGATATAATAGCAATCAAAAAATAGATTCTCATTTTCATACAATCTCTTCCTAACATTTTACTCCAAGGCCTCGGTAATTCAGCGTAACTACAATCCGCTACAAGAAATATCAGAAGAAATCATGTTATGGCACAATTTACTTGAGGATTGGTAAGGTATTATTGAAATAGTACAGAAGTAGCCAATTCATTTGTGATAGTCCCAGAAAATGCGACTAGCCTGACAAGGGTAGAGACTGGAGGCGAAGTAATGAAGATGATGGAAAATTGCTTGTTGACCGAACACAATTTTTAGATTTTTTACCTTCCTTCTCATACCATTGTTATAGCGTATCTTTTAAAAAAAATCAACGAATCATCTTTAGTTCTTTCAGTTTTATATCACCAGTTTTACAATTTTGCGGAGAGGGAATGATTTGCGTAAAAACTAATAAATACATAACACTGTTTTACTTTTCCAATCGCTATTAACTGTTTAATGGTTAAGGTGTGTGTGTGTGTGTTTTTTTAATATTTTTTTTAATGTCATTTTATGTTCATACCTTCTTCATGCATGCATGTTTCATGCTTTATTTGATGTTAATATTAAAAGTTCATTTGTATTATTTAGATGTGAATGTAAAATCATATTCTATTTAATAATATTAACATGCAGATTATTTTGTATTGATTTTGTTATTTTTTGTTATTGTTATTTTTGTTATTGTTTGTGAAAAGCAATGGAGAAAATAAAATATCATTGAAAACAAAAAAAGATTATAGGTCACAACATTATAGCCACAAGATTTGAACATTCAAAGTTACTGAGACCATAAGTCAGCGACATAAAGGTTTAAACCGCCAGAGTTCTGAAAAACAGACCCTTAAGTCAGGTCGATTTTGCCTCATATATCCCATGCACCAAACTTTGTAAGAAGGAAGAAATATGATCTGACTTAAACGCACACAATGACAAACAATTTCCCTCGAGATAACAATTTATTAATAACATGATCATATGACACCAAATTGCAACTCAAGACATACAAGTAACATAATGTACATTTGCACTGAGCTGAATGAAACACTTTTGAATTGTTAAGTTGGAATTTAACAAATGTTTTCCTTTCTTTTCAGCCAAGTATTTGATTTTTTTTTTTTTTTTTTTTTTTTTTTGGGGGGGGGGGTCGCGGGGCTAATGCTTTTGTCAAAAGGCACTTTGGTATTTTTTTTAGAGGGTCTGACACTTGACTTATCTCCTGATTGTAAACTTAGTAAATTTTTATATTGTTGTGATATACAGCCACAGTTTTCTTCCTTCTGACATAATTTGGGCTTTGGGGAATCGACCCCAAAGAGTCAGAGGTGTCTGATAACCCCATCCCGACGGCATTGTTTGGTTGTTTTGTAATCATGGTCTAATTAACTTTGAGTGGTCAGTTGGATTATTGTATCTGGGATAAGCATCTATAATAAGTTATTGTGTTATTATGATTCTACTTGCAATTTGGGCAAGTGTTCTTTCCTCGAAATTGTTCATAAATCTAGCATGACACCTTCAGGAGGAAGCTTTTGCCTAATATAAATTGCACGCACTGGTTTGTTGTTGTTAATTTTTTACCAATTACATCTAGGGGTTACTTAAGGCGTTATTTTAAGTCAAATGAAAATATAATCTTTATTGCTGGGCCTTACGTTTGAAAACAAACGTGGCTCATAATACCATCATCATCAATATCTGTATTTGATTGTTTTTTTTAGCATACTTTCTTGATGCTCCGAATTGCAAAAGAGCGCGCTTCGTATATGTACTGGTTCATATTATTTGGCCCACACAAACCCATTATTTTTTAATTTAAAACATTGACAATTTTTGTATATAAATGCACAACCGACTTTGATCTTTAAATGTAAACTCATGAATAATCTGCTTCTTGATTAATTTAAGAATTTCTTTGTATTAAATATGACTATCTATTCTTACCCTACTGAGCTACTCGGAATTCATTAAACTATCATTCGATAAATCCCAAATTATTTGATCCTGCATAAATCAATTAGACATCATGGTCCAGATTATGGGCTTTACTCCCAGTCTTAATAAAATCATGTAAAAACCTAAATTCATTTAAATTCAATACCAAGAAAACATTTTCTGCAAAGTACATTGTTTGATCTTTTCCCAATAATCCTCGGTACTTATATACGTTTTCTGTGTGAAACATGTTACATTAACATATTTTCATTTCATTGTTATCATCAATATCCTCAAACGAGCATGTATCGGGTAATACTAGCTTAAGTTCATTCGCTTATATCAACATATCATGTTTAATCAAGGAGTCGACTTTGGTGAGGATTTTTTATGGAAGGAACGTAGAGCCAGAAATAAATCGTGTTGTTGCATTAACCACTTATCGAATAATATTTTTTTGTTAAATACGACACGACTTGGAAATGGGCCAGGTAGCATGAAATTATTAACAGCGTTGGCATGTCTTTGTGTTGACTTTGGTAAAATTTCTTTTTGTATAAATTGTCTATAGGACTAGTCTAAATATGGCGTAAATATATTTGAGATTTCATTCTTTCATTTAATTTCAATTGATTTATTTTCATTTCCAAACATAAAAAACACGTATAAAATGATGACATGTATAGGTCATGGTTGATAATGAAAGGAAAAAAAACTTACGATAAATACATTTACGATATGACTTGGATCATAAATAACTAATGATTACGTTTTTCCACAATGTACAGGAATTGCAGAATGCAATATTTTTATCATTAAACAAGACAAGAAAACAAGAAAAGGTGTTTGTAATTGCAGAGGCCAACATGGAAGTCCAAAGCTTGTAAGTTGCTGGCCCCTTGGCAGAAAAGAATGAACTCACTCACACACACGCACACACACACACACACACACACCCACACACCCACACCAGAGTTGCGACCAGATGCATATACATGTATTTATATGAAGGTGTGTAAACAAATTGAACTTTGACACTTTTTGATAATTTCGATGATTTAATGATCTGATTATTGATTTACATTTCTGATCTGAATGTTGATCAGATAAAGGTGCACAATGAATGGCCTTTGCCATTACTGATTTGGATATAAGAGATAATGGTCTACGTGCAATTGTGATCGTCAATAATAGCAAAATAGTCTATTTGTTCTTCTCAGAAAATTATGTATAGACTGAAGGATGAAAAAATGAAATAGGCCCACATAATTCATTAAGAAAACATGAACATCATTAACACATAAAAACTTCAGCTGAGAGTCTTAATTACATACCGCTTGCCATGTATGACATGATGTCTTAGATTTGTTTATACAATTATTTCTGTTGTGAGTGGCGTAGTGTGGGTTCAGGCAAAGGGGAGGGGGCTCCGATAATAACGCCATTGCAAAGCCTCTCGACAAGTTAACCTATTAAATAAAGGCACTATTGTCCATCCGCATTTCAAATATGCAAACAGTACAATTACGTATTACACAATCCAAAAATGATTTATATGGGACATACAATATGGCATTGACACACGGCACTTGAATTGATTTCTTGAAAGTGTTTTAATTGAGATCGTATCATTATTAAGAGAATGAAAAGCAGAAAAAGACAATTGAGTGAGAGTAGGGCGTTTGCGAATTAGTTTCGTCTTTACAATGCCCACTCCCTCGACATTTCTTTTTCTCTCTCTCCCTCTGTTTTTGAGTCTCTTTTTGTCTATTTGATTAATGGATTGGATGGTGTAGGAGGACTCGCTGTACTCTATTTTATAACCAAATTCATCATACACACACACACGAACACACATGCACAAACACACACACGCGCGTGCGCACACACATTCACACGTGATGTAATTCACTTTTTAACATAAGAGTAATAAAATAATCAATTTGCAAAGTGATTAATTGTAATTACACCTTTGATTTTAATTACAACCTTGATTTTAATTAGAACTTTGATTTTAACTACAACCTTGATTTCAATTACAACCTTGATTTCAATTACAACCTTGATTTCAATTACAACCTTGATTTCAATTACAACCTTAATTTCAATTAGAACCTTGAATTTAATTACAACCTTGACATTTATTACAACCTTGAATTTGATTACCACTTTGATTTTACATATAATCTTGATTTTATATACAATCTTGAATTCCCTTACAACCTTGATTTTTATTACAACCTTGATTTATTACGATCTGATTTTTATTACGACCATGATTTTAAATACGATCGACCTCGTTTTTGTATTACCACCATGATCCTATTACAAACCAGAATTTAATTACCACCTTGATTTTATATATAATCTTGAATTCCCTTACAACCTTGATTTTTATTACAACCTTGATTATTACGATCTGATTTTTATTACGACCATGATTTTAATTACGATCGACCTCGTTTTTGTATTACCACCATGATTCTTTTACAAACCAGAATTTAATTACCCCTTTGATTTTAATTACTACCCAATAAACAAATTCACGTGTAAATCACGTCAATATCAAGGTATCGACTTGAACAGATTTACGTTCTTCAAACACTTGACATTTACGTGATTGTGTTAATAGGTTACTTGCACTAGGTAATTTATAAAACACGTACACAAAATCACGCAATTGTCACTGGAATATCACCCTTATAATAACGTGATTATCCCTACCTTGGAGACCATGGTTTTTAAACCTAACACTCCCGTTTTTGTTTGGTTATGATATTACATCTTCATAAACGAAATTATCATATTCTTTAGAAGTTTTAGAATCGCGTCACAGAAACACGTGAAGCGTTAGTGATAGTTTTAGTCAAAATATCTGCGTGAAATTCACGTGAATATTAAGAGGCTGACTTGAGATGAAATCATGTTCTTCCTTCATGTGAAATTTACGTCGAAGAGGAAAAATATGTTACTGTAACCCGCGTTCAACCCAATAATTACGCAAATGTTACACAATAAATTAACCAAAATAATGACGTTCTCATCCCGTTTCTGAACATGTTTTGGATCTTCCATAATTACGTCCAGGCGCGCCGGAAGCAGTTTGGGATTAGAGGGGGGTGGGGGGGGGGGGGGGGGGGAGGGGGTGGGTGCAAACATCCAGAAGAAAAAGCTAGTTGCAACTGGTCCAGTTGATGAACCAGTTAATGCCAACTGGTAACCCTGGAAATTGAAATGGGCTAAATGATCCAGAGCAGTTAAAATTGAACTGGTCTAGCTGAGCCATTAGAACCATTTGTTAAAACTTCCAACCAGTTGAACGACAACAACATTTCAATACTGGTACGTCTGTATTTCCAATGTAAAGGCAATGGTAATAAGTTGACTTACATAATTTAATTAATCGTTTTTTTTTTATAAACTTGTCTTTTATTGAAACTATTTTAGTTCAAAGTTAATGTTTCCCTTATTCATGTTTAATTAAATGTAATTTAAATGAAGTAGCGAAATGTCCTAATAACTGGTAATTTATATTTGTGGTATTTTCGAAATGAATTGCAGATAGTAAATCATCAGTAATCAAGAAATATGCTGTAAATTCAGATAAATTGTTAAAAAACATAGAGCTGCACGCATCCCATATTCAATATGCAAATTAAGTGGTGTCAACTGATTCAACTGGAAATATGCCAACAGTCAGTCATCAACTGGAGCAAATGGATATATGCACACAGTGACACAGACCAGTTATCACCTGGTGCAATAAAAATATGCCAACAGTCACGAGATTATCACCACGGAACTTAAATGGTTGCTGTGAAACCATCAAGGCACCTAAGACTAACTCATTGTTTACACCTAAAAAATCACAGATGCACATCTAAGATTAATAATCAGTTTGAGTCACGAGATCATCACTAAGAAAGTTATGGTAATTTGAAACCATATAAAAAGTTTTTTTCAGACACCTAATAATAACTAATTTTTCACACCTAAATATCACGGATTCACAGCTTAGATAAGTAACCAGTTTTAGCCACGTGATCAGCACCAAGAAAGTTATTGTTACTTTGAAACCGTTTAAAAAGGTGTTTTCAGACACTTAAGAATTACTATTTTTTCACACCCGGAAATCACGGATGCCCAGCTTATATTAATAATCCGTTTGAGTCACGAGATCATCACCGCGGAACTTATGGCAGCTTTGACTACCATTTAAAAAGGTGTTTTAAGACACCTAATAATAACTAATTTTTCACACCTAAATATCACGGATTCACAGCTTAGATTAATAATCCGTTTGAGTCACGAGATTATTACCTCGGAACTTATGGCAACCTTGACTACCATTTAAAAAGCTGTTTTAAGACACCTAATAATTACTAATTTTTCACACCTAAATATCACGGATTCACAGCTTAGATTAGTAATCAGCTTGAGCCACGTTATCATCACCAAGAAAGTTATGGTAACTTTGAAACCATTCAAAAGAGGTGTGTAAGACACCTCAGAATTACTAACTTAATACAACCAGAGATTCACGGACAGAACAATAAGACGATTAGCCGGTGTAAGTAACGTGATTATTACCATCAACCTTGGATAACCTGTGAAACCAATCGATAAAGGTGCTTAAAAGACCAAATAATTACTTATTTATCACCACCATCAGTTAACGGATAAAAAAACTCGTTGCTTGGTCAAGTGGTTTTTGGTCATAAACACTTGATTTACAGAGGTAAGTGGAATCACGTTACTCCAGTCGCGTGATAAATTGGTGGTGTTTAGGTCCCGGCCCCCCCCCCCCCCCCCCCCACCCCCCCCAACTCAGAGGTCGGAATGACCGCATGCGTGTTGCCAAAATGTCCGGTAAAGGGGTACTTTTCGTGCGACAAAGTCCGGCCCGAGAATTGTAAAAAAGGGGGTGTATTTGACTTTTCACCCGGAGATTTCTTTAAAAAGGGGGTGTTTTCATTTTTTCTCTCATCTCTTTGGACTCCTGAGAAATTATTCCGAATTTAGGGGGGTACATTGAGCATTTTTCCTGATTTAGGGGGTCTCCAAGGCAGGAAAAGCACGCGAAAAGCCGCGAAAGGGGGGTTCGGAAATGTTGGCAGTCC